>JAQGCM010000580.1:0-23383 GCA_034699705.1 Hymenaphorura dentifera | reverse complement strand
GCAGTAGAAAACATTGCCATGAAAAATCCGAAAGAGCGTACTGCTCTGTTCGAAGAAATTAGCGGGTAGGTGCCGTGCTTATTTTTTAGATTCAGCTGTCAAATAGTATTTTGATTTGTTGTGTTTTAAATGATATAGGTCAGGAGCCTTGAAGGATGAATACGAAAAGACGAAGGCAGAAATGCTAAAAGCCGAGGAAGATACACAATTTACGTACCTCAAGAAAAAGGGCATCGCTGCTGAGCGGAAAGAGGCTAAGTTGGAGAAAGAAGAAGCAGAGAAATATCAGAAATTGAAGGACGAATATGTGAGGAATTTATCTAATAGAAAATCAAAATTGCTGAAACTAACAGAATGCGTTTTACAATTTTTTAGCGTGATCGAGAAGTTGACGTACAACTTTTTAAGTTGTACTACTGTGACAAAGATATTCACGTTTGTGAGGAAGACAAACAGGGGAAACAAAAAGAAATGGACCTCATAGAAGTTAATAAAAATAAACTGGACGCAGTACTCAAAGATAGAAAACGCGAGCTGGGTCATCTGAATAGGGATTTGGCTGCTAAAGAACAAGTGCAACGAGAAAAGGTTCATATTAAATTTATCATATGAAATCACGCATACTAGAGATTTAAGGGTTTTGTATTGCGAACTAAATCAGAGAATCCAGCAAGGCAATAATTCTGGATATATTTTCGTAAAAAGGCCTTACCCTCGCCTTTGAGTTTGAATTGAATATTTACCAGTGCTAGAGTAGACTAGGTTAGGTATCCTGTAGACAATGTAGAAGGAAAAGTGACGTCAACTCAACTCAGTCTACTCTCAGCATTAGTTAATTATTAGCATGCACCAACAGTTTGTAGAACTGCACTAATGTTTAGACTGAAGGCAAAACTTTTAAATTTAATTTGTAAGCTCTTTCTCAATTTTTTCTGAACCTATTAGGAGCGAGAATTAAATGCAAAGCGACCGGAGTTCATCAAGGCAAAAGAAAACGTGGCTCACATTAAAAAGAAGGTTGAAACGTCTAAGAAGTCTTTGGATCAAGCCCTCAAGGTAATGGTCACTTAGAACCACACCTAAAATCTGCAATCCTATTTTTAGAATAACAAGTTATTTTTCTCTGGTTCAGGCAAGAGAGGCACATGAGAAGGATATTGAAGAACTTAAAAAGCAAATAAGTGAAATTGATGTGCTTGAAAAAGAATATATGAAGCGAACCAAGAATGATACTCAGAGCCAAGGTCAGGATATCACACTGCAAGACAACCAGCTCAAGGAATATTGGGACCTAAAGAAACGGGTGCAGGAGCGATCACGAGATCAAATAACTAAGCTGAACAACGTTAATCGACTTCAAAAAGATGACCAGGAAACATTAGACAGCTTAACTCGTCAGAAGATTGATTTAGATAATCGTATGAGGCAGTTGGCTCACGAAGTCTCTGAGTCGACAAAACGAGTTGAGAAATTACTTGAGCACATTCGACTTTACGAAACATCCCTCGACGAGCAAAGGAGAACTCATTTCGAACTAAAATCAGAAGTCACAACATCCAAAGCTAAGATCCAAACTCTGCAGAAATCTTTGGATGAAGTCAATATGAAATTAGGAGACGCCAGAGTTGACAAACATGAAGAAGCCCGACGCAAAAAGAAGCAAGAAATTGTAGAAACGTTCAAGTCCCACTTTGATGGAGTATATGATCGGATGATAAACATGTGTCATCCAATACATCCCAAGTATAAAGTAGCAGTGACTAAGGTCATGGGAAAATACATGGAAGCTATTGTTGTCGATACGGAGAAAACTGCTCGATCTTGCATTCAATACCTTAAGGAGCAAATGCTTGAGCCTGAAACATTTTTGCCTTTAGACAATATCGAAGCTAAAGCCATCCGTGAACGGTTAAGGAGTATTCGCGACCCTGCCAACGTTAATCTCCTCTACGATATTTTGGAGTTCAAACCCAAAATTATTCAGAAGGCAGTTCTGTTCTGCACTAACAATGCTCTTGTTTGTGAAACTCAAGAGGACGCGAATCGAGTGGCATATGAGCTCGAAGTTGGCCAGCGGTTTGATGCCGTTGCTCTGGACGGAACCTTCTTCACACGATCTGGCATTATGTCTGGAGGAACAATGGATTTATTGAAGAAGGCACAACGATGGGATGACAAGAATCTGACAAAGTTGAAAACTAGCAAAGATCAAGTTACGGAGGAATTGCGAGAAGCAATGAAGAAATCTCGGAAGGAATCTGAACTCAACACCGTCGAACAACAAATAAATGGTTTGGTAACGAGACATAAGTATGCCAAAGCCGATCGAGAAACTACTACGAAGCAAATTCAGAATTTGAAAGCGGAACAAGAGGAAGCCCGAGCGGAGTTAGATAAAGTCAATAATGCCATGAAAGAAACCGAATCGCGTATATCCAAACGCGACGATGAAATTCAGACTTCGAAAACGAGCCTTAATGCCATTGAGGATGGATGCTTCAGTGCATTTTGTTCTTCGATTGGTGTATCAAATATTCGCCAGTACGAAGAGCGAGAATTAAGGTCAGAATTAGGAATTTACATGTCTAAACCAAGATGATTGACATATTTCTATTAAGTAACTAAAGTATCAATATTTGTTTCCTTTAGAACACAACAGGAGCGAGAGCAGAAGCGGGTTGAATTTCAAAATCAGAAGGAACAGATACAGTCCCAAGTCGACTTTGAAATATCCCGTGCGGAAAGTGGTAAGTTAAATTAAATTTTGACTTGCTTCTGTGAAACATTTATATTTCAGTTTAAGTTTACTCTCTGGTTTAACATGTTAATTTCGTATGCACGTAGTGATTGGAAATGTAGCACGTTGGGAGACAAGTGTGTCGGAGGCAGAAATGACACTTGTGCAGAAGCAGGCAAAGGAAAAAGAAACTAAAGTAGAGGTTGATCGACTTCAACAACAACATGAACTCATCAAGAATGAAATTAATGAGCTCAAAGCTGAAATAGAAAACAAGGTACTTTCTCAATTTTGATTTAACAGTTGATTTTTACCTTGGTATCTAATGGCTGGGTAATAGAATGTTCGCCAGAGTATTGTCGGAATTTTGATTGATATTGTGGCTTAAATATTTCCTCTTCATTTAGGATGAGGAAATTGGCAAAACTCGTCGCGATGTAGGAGTTTGTGCTAAAGAAATGCAGCAGTGCGAGAAATACTTACTGCAGAAAAACGCACTTGTCGCTCAAAAGAAGTTTGAGAAGCATTTGGTGTACAAACATTGCAAGGTATTTTAGATTTAAATATAAACAAATATTTGTGAATATTTGTAAATATTTTTGTTTAATTTTGGTTGACTCACATGTCACTTATTTTGATGTCATTTTGCAGATAAACGACATTCAAATTCCCCTTTTAGAGGGTGACTTTGATGACATTGATGCCACCACCGATGCAGATGTGAATGAGAGTGAGGCAATCTTCGAACGGGAAAGAAAGTACGTCCTTTGATGTCCATATTATAATGTTTTGATACATTGAAATTTAGTCAATAACAAATATGGATATTTTGTACAGACTCGCTCCAAACTTCGGCTGCCTGCCACGGGAAATGAAGAACTTAGAGAGTGATCAGAGAAAAGGTGCAGCCGAGCAGCTAAATAAAAGAATGCAAGAACTGCACAACCATTTAGTAAAAATCCAAGCACCAAATATGAAGGTTTGTGCATGCAGGGTCAATTCAATTAAATGTCGGTGACCTGGGGATAGCTAACTAACTTTACATTTTTCGAATGCAGGCAACTCAAAAGTTGGAGAGTGCTAGGGAGAAATTAGTTGAAACAAATGAAGAATTTGATAACGCTCGAAAACGTGCCAAATCGGCCAAAATGGCATTTGAGAAGGTGAAGAACGACCGGCACAGAAAGTTTATGCTGTGCTACGACCACGTTGCCAGCAGTATTGATGGGATTTACAAGGTTCGTTTCGATTATTTGGAATAAGAAATTTTGAACTGGAAGCATTTTGATGCGAGTTTGTTTTTCTTTTACATGTGTAGGCTTTAGCCCAAAACCAATCTGCTCAGGCTATTCTTGGTCCTGAGAATCCTGAGGAACCGTATTTAGACGGAATTAGTTACAATTGTGTGGCGCCAGGAAAGAGATTTCAGTCCATGAGTAATTTGTCTGGTGGTGAGAAAACTGTTGCAGCTCTGGCTCTGCTCTTTGCTATTCACAGGTAAAACCGACCAGAAATACCACGTCTTCAATTACTTCAATAGCTATACCTCCCTCCAAACGAATTCATCACAACATAAATTCTCATTTGAATTGTAGTTATCAACCAGCTCCTTTCTTCGTGCTGGACGAAATTGATGCAGCACTTGATAACACCAACATTGGGAAAGTTGCGACTTACATTCGTGAGAAAACTCAAATGTCAGATGACCTTCAAATAGTTGTAATTTCACTAAAAGAAGAATTCTACAGCCACGCGGATGCTTTGATTGGAATTGCACCTGACGTTTCAGTAAGTTGATACATTGACATTGACACAGTCAAATGTTATTTCAGAATTTACAGGCAAAAGTTACACTTATTTTCATTCCTTTCAGCCTGGTGATTGCGTTGTGAGCAAAGTCTACACGTTGGATCTAGCAGACTATCCTATACAATAGACATTCGTAGCGGAAATTGATCTCAGTCGTTTCTTACTCAATGGTCCAGTTGCATGCAAATTTCAAGAGAACTTCTTTACACACAGGAAGAAGCATTTAAATCGTTACAATATGTAAAAAGAAAAACTAAAACTAGTGTAGTTTGTTTCCGATAATATAAGTTAGGTCTGTTGCTTTAATTCGACATAATCATTTGAACAGTTATTTAAACTAAATTCTATTGGCATGTGGGAATTCCCGTTAAATTACAATGAAATAAAATCAATTCAATTCAGATTCAATCTGCTTTTCTACTCGAACTTATTTTGACGTTGAGTGATTTGGGGACTAATCTATTGTTGGCATTTTTCAATTTTACAACGATCATTGGAAATTGGTCTGCATTTGTGGGACAATAAAAATCCTTATTGAAGAATCAAAAATTAGTTTAGCAATAACAAAACGGTAATACAAAAGTACATCTTGCAATAAGGATTGACAAATTCAGATAGTGGTTCGCGGAGTATGCAGGCTAAATTGGCTAAACTGTCTTGAGATGTTTGGGATTCGCTAGAGCTGAAAAGGTACTGCTAAATTCTAGTCAGTTATTATCCTGCGAAGGATCTGATCTTGGACGGATACCGGAAGTCGTTTATTGTTGGAACCTTTCCACTCTAACTCCAGTCCACCACTAACATGAACCGAGAAAAATGTTGTACAGTCGGAAGCAAAGAATTGAAAGTATGATATCAAAAAAAAGTTCAATGATAAAGTTTATATGCAAAAACCTTGTAGCTGGAATGGTTGGTGAGATTTGCATTGCGCGGTGGTAGATGAGCTCCGGGATTGGTTCAGGGCTCAGAAAACAAGAGGCTTTTCCTTTACTTTCTCTACTCTCTCAGGTACTATTGGAGGACACCTCAGGATATACTCAAAGTGAGGCCTTCTTCGAGCCTACGCCTTGACAGCCTAAGGACCCTCAAAGTATCCACATTCTTTGCATTCTGAAGCTCTCAAAATTTCAGTTAGCCAGTGTATCATCTCTGTGTAGCGTAGCACTGCAAAGTGACTTGTGTCTTGTGTGAGAAGAGCTTGATTGATTCAACGATACGATCCTTCACATTCTCCAATCTCTAGCAACTTGCGATAGCTTTGTAACTTTGTGAGTACCACACGTATTATACTATCTGAACGAAATTGAATACCTTCACATTTCAGAGCATCATATCATCTGAATTTCTTTGTGGGCAAAGCCTTAATTGCTCATGTGTGCTCCTGTGACTCAAATCTGTTTAAAATGTTGAAAATGTCAATTTCAACCGATATTAGTTCCAGAGACGTTGAAAACATCAATATTGAGATTTCGGGCAGTTGATAGATAGATAGATAGATAGATAACGGCTTTTTATTAGGTCAATCTTTTCAGTAAAAAAAACAAAACTGTTGTCAACAAGAGGACCATTTTGAAAGAATATTTAAATAATTTACATTGAGTGAATAAGTTGGAGATATACTATCTACTTAAATATTTTCAATAAATATGATGATTAAATTTTTACACATTTTAAAATATTAAATCATTATGATATTCGGATAGATATCCATTCCAGTACACAAGAAATTCCCCAATCAGTCTGTCTGCTTTATTCGAACGTTTTTGAAAACTCGCATTCATAATTCATACTGAATATGTACCTTTAAATTGTTTACAGCTTCTTCGCGAGAATCGGCAGGAATCAGAATTTTGCAAGATCGAAATTACATTGATGAAGCTCTGCAAAAGTGAAATGGACGTTCTGCAAAGGTTTGGCCGATCTACTTTACATGTTACAGAACACTTTACCATTAAGGATTAAAACCTTTGCAATTCGTCAGAAGAACCAGACCCGAAATCTGGATATATTGAAGGAAAGTAATGTTTGCTTGTGTATAGGTGGGGGATGTCGGGACGCTTGAAGAAATTTTGTACCACAATTGGTCAAGGGTAGCAATTGTTTTGGAATTCGGACTCGGCAAATCTTCATATAGAAAAGGACGCTATGTCTAGCCCAATGAATGCTTAAGCTCGTCATTCGACTTCCTTCCCAGACCCGGAACTGAATGTACGAATCACAGGTACTTTACTTTTGAATTCATTGAGTTGCCATTTCCATTGTCGACATTGCGCAATTTTATCACTAATTTGATGGGTAAGGCCGGTAGGGTATTTAGTCGAATTCTTGTTATTTGGCTGCCTATGTGGAGTCTCTCACGTTACCATTTTGGCAGATCCAGAAAAGTTTTTTCGATTTGTTTTTGCTTCCATAATTCCGCGATTCGGTTCCATTTTACCCCTAGACCGAAAAGGTTTGATAATTAATAGGCGACGACAACACGTTCATTCTTTTGTCTGATGAAGTAGCGAATTCGAATTTCGAACGTTTCAAAATTCGTTAAGAAATCTTTGTAACTGGAATGCAACTATAGTCACTTTCAAAATGCGAGCAAATGTTTCCGAATTGGGAACAAAAGAACAACTTTTTTGAACACTGTCTGGCCTACCATAAGTTTAATAAGTTTCGGTTCAATACCAACCGAAACTTATTCGAAATTTAAATGAACGAAATCATTGCTCATTGCTCTTCATCATGCTTCAGAGTTCTTTCCTCCCAAGTCCAAATTAGTTTGCTCACATCACTGCAAAATCCCAACACAACTTTGAATTTTACTCCTTCCGATTTCGGATTATTGTCAGAAGCCAAATTATTATAACCTGCTTTATAGGAACAGTAAGTTAACAAGCGAGTTTTGACTGCTTGTCAAAATTATAATGCGCAATGGATAGATTTATTTAAAACTCAAATAGTACACAAGGCACTTTTGGCTTTGCAATGTTACATCACAATTTTAAAACAATTTTAAGTCAGCTATAATTCTATGATGTACTTTGCTCTGAGTCTTACACTCACAACTTGACATTTTACATTTCAGAAAAATGTGCTCAATTTTTAGCCCTAAAAAGATGTAGTTTGCTTCTAACAGGACAATTATCTCTTATGTGTGGTGTGAGCTGTTGAAAATTAGTAGTTCCATTTTTATTTAAAAACTGTATAGTTCCCTTTAATTCATGCTAGCAAAATCAAATTAATAAAGAATTATTTTTTCTCGTATCCTTGATTGAGGAATCTAATAACAAAACTGCAAAATGCAAAACTACAGCACGGCTGACAAAATATTTTGAGTAAATTTTAGCAAATGAACTCTAAAATAAATTTGTCGTTTTCTAATTTTGTTTTAGAGAAAAAACGATGAAAGAGATGATAGAGACAGATGCTGATAGGTGCTGACGTGCTGAGCCGATCCACCGAGCTGAATATTTTTTGATTATTCTGAGCAGGCAAATAAAGATTTGCCTTTTTCAAAAATTGGTTATGCAGCATGAATTTGGATGTGACGATTACTCGTCCGTACCAAGATTCATTGAAAGTGGGCAGCCCAACCAAACCCCAAAACCGTGTGAGGAATGAATGCAAATTGTCTCAAATCTGCTCTTACGTATACAATAGAAAACCATTGCTCACGAGTCAAACCAAAAATTCTAAAAAATTGTCAATGTTCCCCTAGAAATCCATGTTCCTAATTTTGCATTCATTTTGATTTGAGATGGTCTAAAGGTTTCAAAATTAATTAGTTTCTTTGTTTTTAAATGCAGCTCTGGCAAGAAATGAAGAGGAAGGTGAAGGGGGATGGTGGGGCTAGAAAACGTGGGTGCGGAGTGAAGGTGCACTTCCAAATCCAAAACGAGCACCCAGCATTCTTCTCACGTGGTCTACCAGCACTTCTTGACATTTTCAATCCATTCAGAAAATACAATGCGATACAACAGGAAAGACGGTAAAATATTTTCAATTGTCTGTTCGTTAGAATTTGCTTTGCAATCCTGGAACGGACGTGTGGCTTGTAGTTTTCAATAAGGCAATGGCAATATTTTTTAAATATTTAGTCCAGATCTAATTTAAGGTTTTGTAAATTTTAGGGAGGAGACCGAGATTTGATGAGAATCAACAATGCAGGTCAGCCGTACGACTTGAGAAAGCTGTGATTTGAGCCCTTACAATGTCATCAAATTGAAAATACCGGATTGCAAAATAAAATTGTATTTTCAAATCAAGAAATGTGGATTGCTTTGTCGTAAAGTAACTTTGCGAATTTTATTTGGTTTCACTCCGAGACCTCGGATCGGACCTCCATCCGACTCTGACTAATTTATGAATTAACGGAGCAGGTGCATTCTGGAAAACTGGTTATGATATTTTATTTTACTCAAATTGTTCTGCCTGGTTTATGCCCATGAGCAAAAGTCAAGAGCAAGTAAATTACAATTTGGAATCATTCTAATTCATTCTAATTATCCTAGTTCTAGCAGCGCAAAATGATCCATGAAATTGAGTTTACGTTTTTACTGCGAAACTTCATGGGTACGGTCATGGTTGCTGACCCTTGATTTTGATTAGTTTACAGGGCGTTTGCCGGTTGGTCCATCTCCTCAGCTGCGGGGACAGTCAGTCGTATCGTAAGTCGTAAGGGACGTTTTCATTGATTGTCCTGCGAAACAACAAAGACATGACAAAATTATGATTTGAGATTTTGTATACTTTTTATACAAGAAATCGACCACTGCATTCAATTTTGAGCAGAACAACTTCCCAAAAATGCAGGATTTGTGAAAATTTGGAATGTGGTGCTCTGCAAAAATCGGGCTTTTTTCAAAAGTCCAATATCTCTGTTTCTATCGGGCGCTCGGAAAACTATAACTCGTTTTGCTCAGAAATGAATGCAGAGTTCAATTCCTTGTACAAAATCCATATACTTCCAAAATCGTAATTTGGTACGGAGTTTGTCTAGTCACTCAAGCCGAAAATCAACAAAAACGTTAGGAGTAGGACTGTCCCCGCAGCTCTAAAATGCTAAAATGTGCTGATGGTTGATGGACCTTGAAGGGCTACGCCCTGCAAACAAATCGGTAAAGTTTAGCAACCATGGATGGTTATAGTGCGCCATGATTTAATATTTAAATCAGCTGATTAGTTTTGCTCTTTGCAATTCCATAGAACAGTGCAGTCGTGGTATGTCGTATCTTGCCATTTCGTGAGCTCTCTGCACTAACTTTAATTTAAAATGAGAACTAATCAATGACAAACCACAATCCTTTTAATAAAGCAATTCCAACATTAACTATCATTTTCTTAGTTGAAAAATTCCATGTGAAAATTTGAAACATTTGCTCTCAGCACCAACCTCAATTAAAAACTACTTAATAATTTGAAAACGGTAGACAAGCTGCACGATTGGGAAAATTCTTGATTTTTTTATACTCTATTATCAGTTTCACGTTAATTTTCAAATTAGCCTAGAAGAATAATTATTGCGTTGTTAAGTCTAAATCCTTTCCTAAATTAAATTCCATTTAAAGAAAACTACCAAAACACAGCAAATGAATGTAAATCTCATCTTGGTTAATTTTTATTAATTATCACATTTGATTTTAAATTTGGTGTTTACGAAGTACAATATTATGATTTAGCGAAGCACTTTAGTTGAGATTAGATAACGTTGGTGTTGGTTTGGTTTTGGAAGGAAGGTAAAGAATTGGCTTCATAGGTTCGTTCAAAAATAAATGAATGATGTCTGGGGTTTTGTGAAAGGGATGATCAGTCGTTCTTCTCTTCCTCATCGCTGCTGCCATGCCCAGTGACTCCAGCAACAGTGGCAGCCATCGTGAGCGGAAACTTGGCTCTGGCCATCGTCAGGTTCTCCTTCTTCAATTGTTTGATCTCCTCTTTTAATATAAGCAGTTTGGCTTCCAAGTCTGAGTCGTTGGAGGTAGGAGTAGAACTCACTGGCTTTGGCGGGCTTTCACTTCCACTTGGGTTGACATTGGTACAGTTGTAGCTGGAGTTAGGAGTGCTAAAAGTCCGGAAACCGGTGCCCCTGGAAGTAGTTGTTGAGCATTGGTGATTGTCTCGTTCCAGTTGTTCCACATAGTCGCTGAGCTGTTGGTAGCGAACAATTAGCTCCGGTTTCGTTAGACTCGATAGTTGTTCTTCACTTCCCCACACCAATTCGAAGTCATTGGATGCGAATTCCTCATACTCAAGCGTCTTGTTTGCTTCGTCGGGTTTCGAAAAGTGTTTATTGAGTAATTCTGTCCGTTTCTCTTCGTCCTCCTCAGCACTTGGGTGGTCTGACTTGAAATCGATGTCATGGATGTTCATTATGTACTCATTGTCGTTGTAGGGGGCTCGCGGGGCTCCAACTAGATTTACTTCACTTGCCAGTAATGGTCTTTCAGACACCTTTTGTTTTCGCCTTGACCGATTCCTGCCCCAAGTCCTTCTTAATTTCTCTGAACTCAGCCAGGATTTCAATTCAAACACGTTGGAGGCGAAAGGAATCTCGGTCTGACTTGGAGCCGTCGGGCTTGAGGAACCAACTTCTTTGACTGTTATTGATGGATCGGCGTCAACTCTTAGAGAACCAATCACCTGTGGATTTTGGGGAACATCTTGACCTCTTAGACTGTACGCTGCTCCTTGGTCAACTACTCCTCGTGAGTTGATTGATGAAATGAACTCCTCTGACTTGAGTGGATTGGCTGGAGCCGGGACTGAACGACTTTGACTTCCGATCTGGGCTGAATAGTTTAGGGAAACTGACTGGAGACTCGGAGTCGGATTTCTAGGGCGATGAGACTTCCTGTGTCGAAATTTGCGCCTTTTGGCTGCTTTCATGTGCTGTTGATCAATTCCAACTTGATTTGCCGAATGAGCAGAATTTGTAACAGGAGCAGAGCTAGTAGACTTTTTGATTTTGAACTTTGCATCCTCTGCTCTCCATTGGTGATTGGGATCCTTGGTCTTCTGGCTTTGCGCCCAACTCCGCTTCCCCCCGCTTTTCTTCCCACCTCCTCCGTGCCCAAAGTCTGCCATTATAACACAAACTCCTTTCCCCTTTTTCCAATGCAATGCAACCTAATGCTTAGCTCCTGCTTGGTGGGTCCTGGTTCTCGTCGTCCCCTTCAAAACACAATTCCACTTCTTTCCCTGTAGGACACACAAAATACAAACAACTCAGCTCTCAGCTCTCAACTCAACTCTTTCTAAGGGCTCTCTCAATGCACAAAAAAAATAAAATTTTGCAAAAAAAAAAAACACAAAAAAATTACCTTCCAAATTTTTGAACACTGATTAGGAAAATGATGATGCCTCAAATGATGACACACGGATTGAATTTAAATTGCTTCCAATATATTCATTTGTTGAGCTCCTCCAGATTTCTGACTTGACTGTCTCTGTACAATTGACACACTGAGCCCCAGATCCCAACTCTTGGCCTTTATATAGACTCTGGCCCACTCTCCTCCCACTCCGCTGTCAAATCAAGTCCCATTTCAAATGACCACAAATTTCAATTCCTCGCCTATCCCGTCAATCCACCATCACTTTTTCAGTGCTCACACTTCAACCTGACCTCAGCTGACCTCACCATCTCCCCAACATCAAACTCCGGGATGACCCGGGCCAAAAACTCTTAGGCTCACAAACTCCTGCGTTTCATCGCACATACGCATTATTGGACATGAAAAACTCACAAGGAGTCCTCAGAAAGTGACTGGACTCGGTTCCAAAACTACGAAACGGAGACTTGAACAATTTTCAAAATATCTCATTTTTGGTGGACCCAGTCATTTTTTAAAAAAATTTTTTTTCTAAAAATGGGACATACTAAATGAGTTTGGATTTAAGTGAAATTTGTAGTTTTATTAAGATGAGAATGATAGGCTATTAAGAGTGGTTCCTTGAGGAATGGTCCGTGCCTTCGCATCTGATCTGAGCAAGGTGAATTGAGCTAGGAGGGGTGTCAGGTTGCTCTTTGCTTTCAACAACTGAATGCTACGAGCACATGAGTGCAGGAAACAGCTAACAACATTGTTGTTGTTGCGCGTTGTTCATTGTTGTTTTGTTGCTGAGTGTGAATGTGAATGCTGCTAAATCTGTTAAAAAGAAATTCTGAGAGACTTTTAGGAAATTAAGTTCCACATCTTCTCTGTCTTCTGAATCTACGACTCTGTCTTTACTTTACTCTTTACATGTACTGTACGTACGAGTCCAAAAACATAATAACAATCAATGCGTTGAATGCGAGATTTTACAAAGACCATACTTTCCTCAAAGGTTTACAAGACAAATTATATAACAATGCAATGCAATGCAAACGCAACGAAGGAAGACCAGTTTAAGTTGATATTTGAGACTGAGTCCGTGTCCTGTGTGCTTTTATAATTTTATCGGATGCGGTGTACACTGTACAACAGTACAGCTCATCTAGCTACTTGCAAAGCTAGAGAATATGTGGTTAAATGGGGCCCGAGTGTGGCTCAAATGATTAAAATGACTGAGTTGGGTTAGCGAATAATTAAAATTTCTTATTGCTTTATTCTGTAGTTTGTGAAATTTTCGGAATTTCAAGTGCAGAATTTCAATGCTTTTGTGCACCATTCTGAGCCAGGTTGCTCAGAATGCTATTCCTATTCTATTTCTATCCTCCTTTCCCGACTCATTCTTCATCTGTATTCTCTTGATTACCATTTGCCAAATTAGTTTTTCTCATGCTAAAATTTAAAATCGCAGAATCACACCAAATTTCATCCAAGATTCTGCTGTGTGGTATAGTGGTATTTCTAGTCTAGTGAAACTAATATTCAGTGAAGATCAGCCACGCAAATGCCTAGTCATAGTCACAGCCTGGGCTTGGCCTGGCTGAGAGCTCAAAAGAAAACTCTAGTAATAAAATCGAAAATGAAATTGCAACTGCAAGTATGTGAATTGCTTTGCTTTGGTGAATTGGTGATTGACACTATTTGACACTGCCTGCCAACGCCAAGAGAAAGATTCAGCTGACTCAAGACAAAAAGCTCAATCGGTCACATCAACCAAAGCAAGCACAATTTGTATTAATTTGCACAATAAAATGGCCTTGCGTAGCGTAGAGTTGTAGTAAGTAGACTTGCAGAGTCTCGTTATTTTGTGAAGTATATTATTTGTAAAACCGAATCAATTAAATGAGAACCACTTTTGGGATTCCACCATGTGCATGTCATTAATTTTGAACTTGCCCGAGAACTCATCAGCTCAGCTCAGCACTCACAAACTATTCAAACTAATTTTTTTCATGCATTTTGCAAATGACTATGATTCAGATTAAATAATTATTAGTAGCACCTGTTTCCTGTTGGAAAAAGCAAATGCAGTGCGAACTCCACATTGAGCTAACTTTAACATTAGTACAGGGTGTGCATGAATTAAAATTAAAATTAAAATTTTATCTTATTTTATTTTGAGCTTGGCATTAAAATTTTATTATTATTACTATACTAGTGCAACTAATGCTAGGCTGAGCAGCTCACAGTGCTCACACAGCACTCAAACACATAATTCACAGCAACATGACATTTGACATCGGAGGCGGAGGTCAACAACCTTTCCTTTGTTCGTAGTATCGGATTTAGGATCGCACAAGACACAAATTCAGTCACCAAACTATTGGGCGGAGGGGTATCGAGTACCACTGATTGTTACCTTTTTTGGGCATTCAGTTTTTGTAAAAATAAAATAATTTTGACGCAGATCCAATATGGCCGCACCTAACTTGCTTCACGAACTCAACACAGAGAACGAGAGAGAATTTTATTGTCAAATAATATCATACTTTACCCGTAGAATTTTATTGTCAAATAATATCATACTTTACCCGTGCTACGCACGGGTTCTTATTTTCTAAGCCCATAGAATTTTGTTTGATATCAAAAAAATTTCAAAAATTGCATCACAACCAAAACAAACAAATTCGGGACTCAAAAAAAATTCAATTCATATTTGGTTACTAAGTGAACGTTAACTTCGTGTCAACAGGATACGGTTTCGGAGGGAGAGAGAGAGAGAGATTATTACATCCGAAGTTATAGTAGATTTTGCATCTTGTATCACGTATATACCTACCAAAACTTTGCAACGTAATTTACGTAATTAGTCAACTAGAACAATAATTATTGTTCTAGTAGCATTTCACATCAATTATTGATGTGAAACAAAAACCGTAGCATGTGTATTTTGCTTTCATTGCACTCTTCAATTGTCAATTGGCATTTGGTAGGAAATTAGTTAGAAGTTGGAATTTTGCAATTCGTTTGATTGGTTTTGTATGCTCTCGCGCTCGATCGAATATCAAATTAAATGAAAATGATAACAGCCGTGATGGGGTTAATTAAATTTGTATAGAGGTGTGCGCACCGCGGACTGAACTGATTGCCGAATGCGCTGACCTGACCTAACAATAACCATGTTGTAACATTTTGAGAGTCTTGGGCTGGAGTCTGGACATTCTGGAGAGCTGAAGGGGGGGGGGGTAGGGCAGGCGGGTGGTCTGTAGTAGTACTCATCTCATTCTGCTCACCAAATGTTTACTCCGGTGAAATTGCGCATTAGAGATGAGATGAGGGCGCTTTGCTAATTTCTGCTCTGCCTGCTGCTGCAACTAATTTTTTTTAATTTGTACACTAAGTACGTGTCCACTAGAATGTAATCGGACAGATTAGACGAGCGCAAATTGAAGATGCAACGTTGCAACGATGCAAGAAAGGAAGGAATTTTGTTGCCGTCTTTCCAGAATTTTTGCTGTCTTAAATTGAAGAAGATGAGCACATGAGTGCGTAAAAAATTTGCTAATTTGCGTTAATGCAGCAACATGGCAGGTTAGTTTTTGGCAAAATATGTTTTGCGAATGAGATGTAGCATTCAGCCAAAAGAATTCAAAACAAAAGCTCGAGGAATTTTATTTCAAAAGGTGGGAGAACTTTTATTTCAGGCAAAAAAAACTGTCAAATCGATTCTTCCATTGTGGGTCAGAAGCTTTGCAATATTGCAAATATAATAAAATTAAATGAGGTTGGACAAGTCGAATGATTCGAATCATGAAGATTCAACAACCAATTCCATGTTCAGGTTAACAATCACACGTTTTAATTGTTCCAAAAAAGCAAAACAAGAATTAACTAATTCACATCCTTACATTAATCACTACTCACTACAAGTTATTCTGCACGAACAAATATTTCACTCCCTAAAAAATGTAGATTGTTTCATCCAACTCTAAAAAAGGCTAAAAAAAAGTAAACACATAAACAAAAGTGAATTTCTTGTTGACTCAAAATGACATTTCTTTCCAACCTGATTTTGCCTTACTTAAGTTTTAGCACTTTTCTTGTTAATAAATTAACTTTTACTGCTAATAATTTGTTTATCTTGATATCTACATCAATTCTTAATTTCATTGTAACATCAATTTCAAAAGTTTTTAGCCGAAGGATTTCTCATACAAGAGGAAGATTTCTAGATTCGCTAATTATCCAGAAACTGAACCGAACCTTACAAAGAACTTCAAAGAAATCCTGCCGAAAACTCTCTCACGAAGAGAAATAATGCTTCAGTACGTGCCCGATGTCTTATCTTCTAAGTACTCCCAGGGGATATAAATAAACGAATAAAAAATTCGGTAGAATTCACACTCTCGTAATTTCAACGTGTTTGGGAACATTTTGCCAAAATTTCCTGAATATTTTCAAATATTGTTTCAGAAAAATATCTTGACTATCTACCTTGTGTGATGATGATAAGGACATAATGATAATGTAAAGAAAACGTTAAGGTCTCCTGCTAAGCGTTTGAAAAGCACTTTCTTGAGATCCAATAAATTTCAAAAAGTCCTGAATTCTACCGAAGACTTTGTTGTATTCCGTCTTTTACACCCCTCCTTGGAAGTAAATAGAAATAATGGGTCAATGTAGATTAGATAGTACAGATCATGTATGGACATTCATTGTAAACGAATTAGAAGTTTGTTTACAAAATCTGATAAATTAATGGCAGAACTTAAAACTCTTCGTGTTAAGAAATATAGCAACTTACTTAAAACACTATACGATTACAGGTACACCGAATTGTTTAGAAGTTTTACGATTTGTTACTCCATTAATTGAGTAAAGTCCAAGTTAGATATTTTGGTCAATTTTGGTTTTTTAAGAGGTTAACAATGGCTGATAGTCCACGTTTGTCCTCATAGTTGCTTAAGTTTAACTAACTCATACTTTTAATATAATTTACTTGTACATAGTTCTACCATCATAGTAGTGATGACTCTTTAAGAAGATTTTCCATTAAATATTTGAGATTTATATGTTTTCATCTATTTACAGTATAATATTTTTGGTTTTCTTTTTGTATTAAATTCGACTATGTTTGAAAAGGTAACACGAGAGTGCGAGTGAGCATTTTTCCAGTCGACAGGTACACTCATTCGTTTCAATTTTAATAGAAGATCAATCAATCAATTTGGCTCGTTGTCTATGATTATATAGAGCACATATAAGACGCGGCATGTATCTAAAATGCATTTACGAGAGTTTTTAATAATCTTATTCTACTCATCCACTATTCTATGCCGGCTACGAAATTAAATAAAGTCCAACACTGGAGACTATGCTCGTTTGAAGCCCTACACCTACAGCTAAAAGCTAAGCCATGAAACCTACAGTAACTAAATTCAACCAATTCAACGTAATATCATCTTTCCATTAATGTATTCAAATTGCCAGCGATTATGCCTGCCTACAGCCAAGTTCCAAAAGTATGCCAAATTGATAATACACACCGTATGGACTAAACACTTGACTCTCAACCAGTAGAAAACACAACACCAAACACAATGGGAAACTATAAAACCTAGGCTAAATTTCATTTGCTCATACCCTGCGCAAATGTGGCGTACAACGTACAATATTTAGAGTAAATATGTTCCAGTCAATCAAATCACATCTATTTGTTCTAACCAGTTTAAGGTTGTAATCCTTTCCTTTTGACACATTCATGAATAGTAGCAATTCAGAATCAATTCGATAGAACACTCAAAACTAAGAAGGTTCAAATTGTCAGCAAAATTTTTTAAACATTGCCCAAAGCTCAAAATTCAGACTCAAAAGTGTGAGTCAAATTTCAAGCACATTCAAAAATGGCAAACCCTTTATATAATGTTAAATGTAGAAATTCAAATCCTTTCCGTAATAAAAGTGTATCAAGCAGATACGCCTGTTTAATTTAAATGAATAAAGCGTGGAGAAATAACCAGTTTTGATTAAAGCAAAAATGGACTAGGTCTCTGGAGATTTGTGAAGTGCTCGGTTTGCAGAGCTGTCTTGTAATATTTGCATCAAAATAAATACTTATATAAATTTACCCTACACGCACAGCACTGCGTTACAAGTTGTCATAGACTAGTAAAGCTAGGAGTGGCTTCTGAGTCTGAATTTCACATCTTTCATTAATTTTGTTTTCAATTCTTTGAGTTTTGTTGCTACCAAAAACTAATCTCTCTAGGCTTTGATATAAAGTCAATGAAGTCTGTCTAAGTAGAAGACTCAATTGGAATTACTTCAAAACTCGGTGCAATTTTCAAAAGCAATTCATGTAAATGTAATGTAAGTTTAGGATATTAAGAATTCGGCCTTAGTACTATTTGAACTGCCGTTTATCGGCGTTTGTTGCATGCTATAACTTGTTGGATAAAGTCGTGTTTGGATCCAATAATACTCCGCACAAATATTTTAGGATCTATCTTTAGTTTTTAAGGGCTTCCAAATTCTGGAAGCACGTTAAACGAAGTCAACCTAAACTCGAGCACTGCATTAGCTAAATTGTGACTGGCCATTCTGAACGACTTCATGCATTGCTGGTAACAATCAAAACTGGATTCGATTCAGTATATCATTTTGCGAGACACAGAATTGTAGAAATCGAAATTCATTCCACTGAAGTTTCCTTCAAACAAAATGATTCATTTTCCTAAAATTTTGATAGTCGTCTTTCTTGAGTAGAAATTGCCGATGGAATTTGTAATCTGAATCTGATGGATTTCGTTTGGAACTCGGAGTGCAGAATAAAATAAAATGAAATAAATAAATGCTAACTATTCGCCATGTATTTCCGAAAACAATCCGTCAATCTTTAACGAATTTGTTAGAGAGCTTGTAAGTGAGATCTTAAATTCAAGACTACTTCATTCAAAACTTACCCCTGCGTGATCTAGTAAAGTCCAGAGACTTTGAAAATCAATTCAATAAGCAATTCAAATGCCAAACCGATTTATGAAAACGATGCAGCGTTTTTTACGAGAACAAAAACTATGTATGCACTAACTTGTACTTTAAAAAAAATTAATTAGGACTCTAATGATTCTTAAGCGTTCCATGTTTGATTCGACTAGGACAAGTGAAGCTCAAATGCTCAGCTCCCTGAACTGACTAAAAATTCGTGAAAATTTCCTATTTACATAAAATGTAATTACACTTAAAATACCGTATAAATAAATAGTTAACGAGCCAAATGCATTGATACCTTGTTTGGCATGGCAAGTGGATTTTGAATTTAAATCAAAATCCTGCAGGCATCCCTAAATACGAGACGACTCTTCGTACTTACAACAAGCCATAACTACAAGTTTTCAAATTTAGAAAAAAGTTGTGAAAACGAGATTTATACGATTAAACGTATTTTAAGTGTGCTAAATTTAGCTAGATTGAAACAGCTGATTACGGAATGTCCGAACTGGACATACCAGCTGGGGTAAAGAAATTGTCTCGGAATAGCTGAAAGAAAAGAGTCAATAAATATTCTCCAACAAAACTTATTCATTGCTATGCTGTGTTCTCAAAACTATTGAAATTGCTTGCCGCTAAACCCACTTGTTTCGACAAATGGGTTCATTTAATTTGGTTCAGAATCATTTAATCCCGACTTAAAACGACCTAATTCATTCTCTTACTTACGTCCGATGTGGTCCTAGAGACCTACCCAATCTTTGAGATTCCACTCAATCTGTATTCCGTAAGCAGCCTTTTTTGTGAAAAAAATCTGTATGCTGCCACTTTTAGATCATAATAAAAAAAATCTATTTCGACTAGATTTTCGAAACGTCGACTCGACACTAAATGAGAAGCTCCCTGGGAGGACACAGTATAGAAACTTTTCAAAATCTATTCCGAAGAATCAAATGAGTCCAGCAATCCTGTTTTCGTTGCCGTCAAACCTGATGAATTTTTGCGATCACTTAGGAGCTCACCCTTGTTTTCGTTAGTTGCAAAGCTAGCTGCAGGAATTGTTGAACTGGGCTTGGGCTAAAGTTTAACTTCGCTACTACTTTTAACTAAGGAATTCAGCTCCTTAGTTCCTTCCTTTAGTTTTATGACTTATTTTCCGCACACTCTGTGATGCATCCAGCAGATTTCTTACTGGACCACTCAAATTTGCATTTTCTGCAAATGTGTACCTCTCCTCTAATTCTTTCGTGTACTCAAGTGTCCATTAACACAGTAAACTAAAATTACTGGTGAAAGCAGTTCTAGCAAAATTTTGTCATATTCGCAGCCATTCTTCCTACGAATTATAGTTAAATGGTACAATAAATGTGACATCGTGAGGACACGAAATTACAAGACGAAGAGGGAACTGAGCACCGTGCGACTAACTTTCTAGATGTAAGATTAAGTTTTATCAAGCAATTTTCTTACTCTTCGAGAAATTTGCTTCTTGTGAAAGAAAGCGAGCAATAAGACTAATTAACTATATCCACCATTATTCTAACATTTGAAATTCTGACAACCACAAAAATAGTTTCTAGATTACCATACACTACTGATTTTGAGAAGAATTCCAATTAATGCGGCTTAAATTCGGCTGTTCTCGGATTAACTTTAGTCATCTGCAGGCGGCTCCATTCGGCAAACAATAGCCTTAGCATAGGCAGCTGCCAACAGAGCTGCGTATGGTTGCCAGTCGCGGCGTCGTGTACCATCCTAGATATAAAATATTCAGTCCATACATTAGTTTTAGTTTTAGTTTAGGTAATTAGGTAAATATTATCGTTTAATAATTTTATACTAGTCTGAAGCCAATTCGTATATTATTGACTAGCACTTAGGTCAAGCTTACGTTAAGTTTAATTATTTATTTGGTGGAAAAATTCAATTCCTACGTTAGCTTAGCATCGATTTAAAATGAGTGAGTTTTCTTGCTCATTATATATATTGCTAAACAAGGTGCACCAGAAATGCGGATAGAGGGGAATTTCTATTTTTTATGAAAAAAGTCTAACGATCTTTCATTAATAAGCCTTCAACATTGCGCCATTGTGTTAGTTCGTTAGTTGGTAGTGGGAAGAGATCGGATGAATAGGGCCTTATTTTGAGTGAACATAAATAACATCATTAGGAAAAAAATCTTCTTAATCATATGTCACAAATAAATCCTATTGATCATAGGTCATAAGAAACTGTACGTGAAATCTCTGCCTTTTACCTTGTAATCAGCAATTCCTCTAATTACGATGAAGGAGTCTCGTCTATTTCCAAGAACGCTCTCCAGAACAGAGTCATACTCAGAATCATAAGCCAACACGCCATGTCTAGCTGCCATGGTGGTGCGGGCATGGTCGTCACGAGCTACTTGGCGACCTGAAGCTACGGGGCCCAAATGTACGCGAGATTCCAGTCGTACCCTAAAGAAAGAATCAGTCAGTAATGCTCTGGCGTTTGAGGTAAAATTATTTAGATAAAGAAGGCGACAGAACTATATGTACTTTGGAGAAGAATCATTTGGAGTTGGATGTGCTACTTCGATAACATCTTTCTCCCCAATTGCCATGTACAACTTGTCAGAAGCTACATCTGGCCTCCTAAAATCAGCCTCTTGTGCTCTCAGAATCTCTGTTGCTTCGTCAATGTGTCGAGCCCATTCCTCTTCGCCCTGTTTGCAAATACAAAATAAATATTGTAATTGGTTACAGTAAATTGTGTTATATCTTCATGTCAGTAAATGTGGCATTTCCTTCTAATTCTTTGTAAAAAATTCTTAACGAAGTACAATACGAAATCACCAAATGATAAAACTGTAATCCAAACTAACTATAACATAATAACATACAGAATGAGAATCAACTTGGATAGGCGCTAATTGTATGGTCAATCCAGCAAGTTTCATCAATCAAACGCTTACCGTGTCTTTTATGTCAGCAGCAATATCTTGCAGTACACTGCTGGAAGGAATCCATCCACGAGTCTCGAATTCAAGCGCTCCATCCGCTCGTTCAACTGTGTTGTCACAGTACAAGTATACGTACCTAAAGTCAGAAATAAATTGAATAATTTAGTTTATCCGAAGTTTGAGAAGTAATAAGTGAATCATACTTTTGGGATTCAGTCGGAGCAGATACGACAACATCTGTTGGAACCAAAAAATACAAAATTAAATTTTTAACACCTCTTGGTCATATTCAAAATGCTAATCACGCGAAAGTTCAAAGGCAAAAAATGCATTCTATTTCTAATCAAATTAAGACAATTTGACCTCACCGCCTAGTCGAACATGTTTGTTGTAGTCAGTGAAGTGTGGAACACCTCCACCAATTCCAATAAGAAACACAAAGTCTACCTTTTGGAACGTTCCTGTTGAAACAAATGCCAAGCATCATCATTAGCAACTTGGCGAAGATGATCTATTTAACGGAACACAGTAGCAATGCCTTTCAATGAGAAGAAACTTGCCCAAAAGTCTTGTAGTCGTATTTCCAGCTGCAATCATTGCTTCTCTAGTGTGACCGACAGTTGGAAGTTTTGTGGAAACGACACGATGAGATCCCATGTTTCCCAATGTATATACGTTTGACTCTCCTGAAAAAACAGAGAAGGTTTGCTAGCTGTGTGACTTCTGTGGCCTTAATTATATGGTTTTAATGAAGGGGTTTTATTCGCACCAACTGTAGTGTAGCGTACAAAAGTTTCTTGATTCTCAATCATAGCATCGACAGCTAATTTCTCGCAGTACTGAGCCGTTATGATTGCAATGGTTGGTTGTTTGGCTTTCACAATCTTTGGCATCTGCTTAACAATCTGTGGTGGAGAATGGAAAAGTTTTCTTCTTATTCTTATTTGTCTCACATTGAAATGAATGGCCGAAGTTTGGCAAGTATTGAGCGAAACATTTTGATTACATTATGAAGCTTTGAGAACTTACCCGAACATTTGTTTCATTGAGAACAACACGAGTGAAGGAATTGTTCTCCATTGCTTTAATTAGTCCTTTCGACTGCAAGACGCTTAGGTGTGGTCTAATCATATCCTCTGTCGCGCGTGTTTGCCTGCACAGCAACCAAAAACAATTTGAATTTTGGAATTGTCGGAATTGATTGCTAACTTGATAATGAGGTCATATTTGTAAGGATTCAGTCAGTGTACTTACTTGGAGATGTCCTGGAGAGTCAAAGGATTTGGGTAGGCCGACTCAATAATTTCTAGAACTTTTGTATCGGATAGCTCGATCATACCTCCTTTCAATCCAACTTCATCAGCAGACACTACAGATTTATATAGATATTATAACTTATGTCACACTGGGGTTAACCAAAAACAGTTGCAATAGAAACCGCTGTTACTAGAATATTCAAACCGTAAAACGCATAGCAACTAAAGGTCTATTTGTTTATGTTTAGCGTGATGTATAGTGGGGGCATCAAGAATTTTAGCATTACAGGTTTTAGGACTTTCGTACGGGACCGATTTGTTGATTTTGACTTTGGGTGACAACTGTTCA
>JAQGCM010000579.1:0-23455 GCA_034699705.1 Hymenaphorura dentifera | reverse complement strand
TCAGCCAGCTGCAGCTGCAAGTACTGGAAAATTCTCAAATAGAGCCTGGATGGAATTTGCGGGCATTTCCCCCGAGGATTAGATCGGGTCTCATTTTTGACGAATTCTAAATTTCCTACAAACAGCTTGTCTGAGGCACCTGCACCAACTTTAAGTTTCGACCCGAAATTTGGACTTGACCTTCAGTTTGACCTTGACCCTGAACTGCCTGCCCACTGCACCTCCTCTAAGACCAAAGAATCGTGATGTTTTTGAATTGGACTTTCGATCGAAAAGCTGAAAGCGTGAAAGCGTGCAATCATGCAATTTTTCAAACATTCATTGCATTAAATCAATACAAAGAAGTCGAGTCAGTCAGACAGTCAAGTCAAGTGTCGGGAGTCGGTCTGAAAGACGGACGATATAAAAAGTCAAAAGTCGGGGAATACCCGGGTAGAATGAAAAACCTAGCCAGCCAGCAGTACCTGGAAGTCAGTTCTGCTCTGCTCTGCTTTGTCAGGCTAAGCCAGGACAGGATTCACAATTCACAAACATAAAATTCCGCCCGCCTTGAATTTTTGATAATTTCTGCCTTGTGCCGTGTCTTTCTTGAAACCTTCTCGAGATACGACGACGACCCGATCCGATCCGGGCATCGCGATCCAATCGCACCGGGCATCGCTTTGAGGAATTCGATAAGAATCTAGAATCGATGACCTGAGCTCAAAGTCGAAGTCGAAGCGAAGTTGGAAGCTTTTAAGGAATTTGGACTTTGCAATTTCCATTTGCATAGTCATTCATTCATTCGACTTTCACCAACCGAGTCGATTCCGATTCCACTGCCGAAATCGGCATCGGAGTCTTTTATTATTTGCACTTTGCGTTTCAATTTTTTTCTTCTCTTTTTGCAAAAAAAAATGCAAAGAAAGGGAAATGGAAAAGCTGACTGACTGGCTGACTGAGCCATGCACGAAGCGATTGCGAAGAGCAAAGTCAAGTCAAACCGAGCCGAGTACAAAATGCAAAATGCCAAGCCAAAAACCGACCGAGAAACCTTTTGTTTGGTTACCCGGATTTTTTTCCATTCCATCAAACAGAGCTTCATTCACCACCTTGCTCACTCTGACTCTGAATCCACCGAGTTGGCTTGAGAATGTACTCTAGGGACCACCAGAACCAGAACTGAACTCAGTCCGGCCCAGCCAGGGTTCGTCAAATATTTCACGACTTCACTAGTCGTAGTCGCAGCGAGTGAAATATTTCACTTTTGGTTTTGGCTGAGATTTTTTAATGACATCTCCCAAAATGACCATCTTTGGGACAAAATGTGCAAAGATTCGGAATGAGTTTGAGCGATTTTGACGAATTTTTTTTTGTATTCAGGATTTTGGAGGTTCCAGTGAAATATTTCACCAGATCCTCTGCAGTGAAATAGTTCAATTTTGGTGCAAAATATTCAAATGTGGGTTAGAAATTAGAGACGGCTATTATTAAGAGTATAAAAAATTCTATCTGATCGCGGCTTTTTGAAGTGCTTTCTAGAATTTAGAGATCGTTGAAGGTTGCAGGCGGTGAAATATTTCACTTTGGTCAAAAAATTGAGATTTGTTTGCTTTTTCTTACTTGAAATATTTCGCTTTCACTGCAAATTCCTCAGAAGTAGTCAAAATGGGACACACACCATTATTGTTTCCACCAACAACAAGATTCAGAGAGGGAGATATTTTTGAAAATTGTGTTTATTTTAAGCACTTATTTGGGCTCTCTTCGAACGGAAGTAGAATATTTCACCGTTTTTGTCCACTGCAAACTGCAGTGAAATATTTCACCAACTGAAGCGGGTTGTGACAAAAAAGTTCAAAAAGCCGAAACCCTGCTTTCCAAATAAAGCCCTCGATTTCGATATGCAATGCAAATCCTTGCTACGATTGCGAATTGCGATGCTGCGAATATCCAAAATATTCAGGTCACAGTTTGCTATATTCGCTGTATTCGCTCCCGCCTCGTCCCCGACGACTCGGATTTTCGATTTTCAAACAAAATCGACAATCGACATTTGGCATTTTTGGCTTTATTCGGAGAAACAAGTGGAACAAGTAGCAAAAAATACTCAAAGGATTCGCCAAAAAATCTAAAACCAGCCGAAATTGGTTGATTGTTTGTTGTGTTGTTCTTTGAGCGGGTTTAAATTCGGAGTCAGTCGAAAACATTTCGACTCGACTCGAAATGTTGAAATCGAAATGGAAAGTTGGAATGTCTGTCCATTCGGTTGGAAAAACAAATCGTTGGATTCGCAGGTTTTTTGAGGGTTCAGAGAGCCGGGCATTTTGACTCTGACTTACTTTGTGAGTCGTCCTCGTCGTCTAAGTCCTCAGGCAGGCAGGGCAGGATTTGAAACCCGGGCATTCTGTTCTTACGAAACATGCGTTTCTGTAAATACGTTTGCAGCAGGGCATACGTTGGAAGTTGAATCGATTCGGTTTTTTCGGTTTTATTTTTGGCTGAGGTTCGATGTTTGCAAAGCAATCGCATTCGCATTGCATTGCGTTGGATAGGAAGGAATTGGAGATCAATTTGAACTAAACATACGAAAAACGAATCACCTCCAGGACAGGGCAGGACGCACAAAGGATGGCCTAGAAAATGGCTACGCTGTTTTTTGCAAGAAAATAGAAAGTCGGTGCGGTGTGGTTCGGGGCTTCCAGCAATTTTATTTCATCCGATTTATTGACTTGGCAGATTTCACAGAGAAACAAGGAACCCGAACCCGATCCGAAATTTTTGGTTCGGGTTTTCCGGTTTTGTTCCATATTTTTTCGGATACCGAGGTTATTATTTAGAAAAAATTATGAAAGCTCTGCAGCACAAAATTAACATGCGCAATGCGATGAGGTTGTCTTGTTGGAGTGGGATTTTTTGCAACAAATCCTCAAAATCGAAAAATTGAAAATTAGCATTGGATTTAACCCGTGAAATTTGACTTTTTAGAGGGCACAACCTCATTGTTCAATTTTTGAGGTGTGAATTGTGGAGCTCAACATGCGTTGAGGTTCCCTTGTTAGAGTTTAATTTTTCACAACAAATTCTCAAAATCAAAAAATTGAAACTTAGCATTGGATTTGACCCGTGAAATTTAACTGTTTACGAGTTTTTTTTTATTACTTTGTTAAAATTTTAAAGTGCTAATTGTGGACCTCACCTCAACATGCGTTGAGGTTCCCTTGTAAGTTTTTGGATTCCCTGCTCTTTGTGTTGTGTGCAACGACCGACACCGACACCCCAGACATTCAGATAGCCAAATGCCCTAGCCGTATTGATTTGATCTTCGGCTCGGCTCAAGTTTGGCTGGACTTTTTGCTTTTGCAGTCTTTTGCAAAATACCCAGTAAAATAAAATAAATTAGGAGCGAAGAGTTAGAGTCGAAAAGAAGACTCGTCCGGGTCTTCCCCGGTTGCCCGCCCCGTTGAGCTGAGCTGAGCTCGACGGGGCGCGTATTAGAGCAGCAAGCAAGCGGCAGTCGAGCAGTCGTCTTCGCCAAATCGCTTAAAGTCTTTTTCAAAGACCAACTTGAAATTCAAAGCCTCACGTTCTTCACAACCACATGTTCTGTCCTCTGAATACAAATTTCAAACTTTCGCGCCTTAAGGTAGGTAGGCGTCAAATGTAAAAAAAAAAAAACTTAAGGGCCATAGTTTGAGTTCGAAATTAAAGCGTCGCGGGTCCAATTTGTTCGTCTGGGCTGGCACTTGGCAGGCACTTGTAATTTGTCCCAAGTCGTGCGTTTACTTTTCGCACCTCAAAAGAGCACCATGCTCTGTGGATTTGGGGTAGCTGGTCTTGTGGTCTAGTTCTCTGTCCAGCCTGACACCCGGGTTCGAATCCTCCTGATGACAACGAAATTTAATTTCTTTTCTTGCCGTAAGGGAGGTAAAAATGGATGGTATGGCTTTTTTTTGAGCACCCTTTGGCATTCGGTGTTCGCAGAAGTTGTGAGACACCCTGCACTTTTCACTTTACGGGTAATTCGAGCCACTACAAACGACGACGATGACGACGACGTAATCGACAATAATGGCGGCACTTTCAAAATGAAATATTACACTGCAGAAGCTAGCTCCTCGTTTAAGAGTCTGGAGTCTGATCTGGCGTGGCTTTCTGAGAAATTTTAGATTCTAGCAAGCAGCCTTAGAAAGTAAGTGAGGATGACGAAGTGTCAGCGTTTGCTTTTAATAAAATCGGTTTTTGCTTCTACCCGGGCTTTTCTAAGCTTTACTTGGCTGGCAGTGCAGTGGCACTGGCACCAGGTGTACATTTTTTATTCAAATCGCTCACAAATCCCGCCAAACCGCAAAGCGGGTAGCCTAAGGACTTCAGTCTAAAACCTTCCTGGCGAGTGACGACACCGCAGAGGTCGAATCGAATGACGTGGCCTCAATTTGAACCGAGAGGTTTTTTTGGGGGGTATATTTGAGTATTGAATTTTAGAAAAAATTGAGGCCGGAATTCCACTAATTTCAATGCAAATTCAAATTCAATTTTGAATTCAATTTTTCTAAGAAATTTGCGATTGGGGCCGGTGCCGTGGCGTTTTTCCAGTCTTGTTGTGCTTGTTGGTAATTTTATTCATTTAAAAACTAATGAAGAAAAGCTAGAAACTTGTCAACTTTCTCAAGAAAATGGAGGCCAAAAATTTCTCGCATTCTCTTGGAGTGAGACGCCGAGGCTAGGCCTAGACTTGAGTGAATTAGACCGTGACAAATTGACAAATGAAATGGGTTTCGTCGCCTCATCATTTGTATTGTAATACCGGAGAATTGGACACAAAAAAGGCAAAAAAAAAGTGCCAAATACTTTGCGATGCTATGCGATGCCATGCTCTGCTCATCATGAAAATTTGAGGCCTTTCTTTCACTTTCACTGCAATGCATGCATTCCCAAGGCTGCGTGGGCTCGGCTCTATTTTTTTATTACATTACTTGTACTGCAAGGAACGACGAACTTGGGTTGAGTGTTGAGTTGAGTTGAGTGAGTTTGAGAAGAAGAAAAAGTGTGAAACTATTCGGATTCCCGGATTCGGGAGAAATAATCAAATTTTTCGACAAAACTTTTTTTTGCACAAGCACAAGTTGACAAAGTTGAGGAGAAAAACCCGACTTTCATTTTGATGTCGTCGACGAGAACACCGAACCGAAGTGTAGTTTTTTGTTGGAAGTGGTCGTGGAACTCGATGACAAACGCGTCGACATTTTGACGAATCGCATGCATAAATTGTACTGCATTTGCATTTCGCATTTCCTGTCTGCTCGGTTATCTATCGGTTTTGGAATATTTTGGAGAAACCTTGACTGAGGACGAACTTGGAACCCGTCGAATTTGAGTTTTCAGACTACCCGACTTTTCATCGAAATGAGACGACCCGACGACGACACGTGTCGACACTCAAAATTGTAGCACAATTGATTCTTTCCGGGCGTTTCAGTTCAGAGTCCAGCCCCAATTCCAAGACAGACTAGATTCTCCGGGACTTTTAAAAGCCCGCATTTCCTGAACCACTCGACTCGACTACTCGACTCCTCCAAACTCAATTTGGACATTCATTCTAAACGATCCGGGTCCGGGTATCGCGATGAGGTTCGCGAGCCGAGCCGAGGCCAAGAGAGGAGTCAAGAGTATCGTCGTTGTCGTCATCCGATGCCGATTTTGTCGATAGATTGAAAGTTTAAATGTCGAAATCGGACTTGTACTGCAGAATCGGAATTGCTCTCGATGCTCTCGTAGAGTGAGTCCTCAAGTACGTAGCATGCATGCAGGAGTTCGGAGTAGTAGTCAAGTGAGTGAACTTTGAAAAATGCCCGAATCCGGGTACTAGTGCGGAGTAAGTATACAAAGTAGGCGGAAGTGGAGGAGGCGGGTAATGCGAAAGGCTAATGGGTTAAAAGCACTCCTTCCGCTCCGACAAGTTCCAAACAGACTGCGATACACACACATTTTCCATGCCATTTATTCGTTTGCAGCACAAGTTTTTTTTAAGGCCACACATTTACTCTCCATTTGGCAACATTAAGGGCCCGGCGAAGGCGAATGACGAGCGATAAAAGTTTGGCACGAGCTAAGAGCAAGACAAGAGGCAAAACTTGCACGATTTGCTTGCTGCACTTGATCTTCAAAATTGCTGATCTGTTCGGTCGGTTTTTTTTTTGCTTTTTGAGGGAAGTTTTAAAGGAATTATTGCTAAAGATTAAATACTGAGCTGCGAATTTTGTTGGAATTTGACTTGTGTGAATTATTTCACTAATTGTCAGAGTCAAATGTTTCGTTTTTGACTTGAAAGGCAGAAAGTTTGTATGAAAAAAGGCAAAAAATAGCATTTAAAGTGGCATTTGGATCGAATTAATTAAGTTCAAAAATAGAAGAGAGTAAAAATCAAATTATTCACTCTTTTTGGGCAAAATTCTCAAATTGAGTTCAAATGAGTGACACCATTCTTGAATTGTGATAGATTGCATCGGAATCAAATTCTACGGTAGCAACTTTGGGGTGAAACTAGTTCAAAAATTTTAAGGGAAAAATTTGGCATTGAATTTGATTAAGTCATCGTTCTTCTTAAGTGAAATATTTCAATTTGGGAGGCAGTGCTCTGAATGATTGTGCGGAAAAATTCGAGGAAATCCGCCGAATTGTTTTTAGCCCAAAAATATTTTCACTTTTGTGGTCTTTTTCAAAACGGCTCGAAAATATGCTACGGAAAAGTTGGGTTTTGAGAATTTTTCGGCTTCACCGCAAAGGATTCAAACCAATAATTGCGAAATTTTTCATTTTTCAAGGATTTTTCAAGGTAATTTTGCAAGACTTTCGCAGAAGGACCCTTTCAAATATTGCAAATTCTGACAAAGTTCATGTCATTCGATACGCCCACCGCACCGGCTCACGACAAACGACAAGACGCGACACGACGTAAAAATTCCTGAGTCGACTCGAGAGCAGAGCGCTAACAAATTCCAGGTTGCGTTTTGCATTTTGCGTTCATTTTCATTGCTTTCCGTTGCGTGTTGTTAATAAGTAAATTCTAACACCCACCCTGCCTGCATGCACGGCTAGCACTGCACACAATTCTCCAGTAAAATTTCTTGTCTCGGCTGCATTGCTGCTCTGTTCAGTTTTTCTGATCAAAAACATAAAGAACAAACGTAAACAATAATTTAAACATGAAAGCTTGTCGGTTTTTTTATTCGAGAGCCGAGATATTTTACGACCGACCTAACCTCAAAATTCTCAACGAGAAAAGGACGCCGCCGTCGCGTTCGCGTCGTCTGAATCCTCTGAGTGCGGCATAATCCAAAATACAAACAAGGTCGGGCGCAGAGCTTTTTTAATGGCTTCGCAAGACAGGGCTAATCATAAATGACCACACCATAAACGCGTAATTGTAGTGCAGAGAATGAGGCGGCGGTGAGGGTTTTCTGGGGAGGGGCGAAAGTGTAGGTGAAGGACATCGGTTTTTGTAGCGTTATTCGAAAATGCGTTAAGTTGTGGGGTTCCAAAGTTTCTATTTGGTAAAGTTCGAATCCAGAAAATAAAGCGAATTCATGGTTCGAAATGGGTTTGATTTAGCTGGAATTTTTAGGTCTGAAAAAAAAACTTAGGCCCTTTTTGGGGTTTTTCAAAATTTCATACACCGCACCACCGCCCGGTGCAATAATTTTTTTTGCTCCGCCTTCAACCTGACGCCGAGATAAACAAAAACTCATGAGCGGAGCGGTTTCAGTTAAAGTTTTGACCTTGTCCTTGTGAAGGGAATTTTAAATTTTGGGCCAAAACCCACATGCAATGCACGGCCTCAGAATTCGAATATGACAAAACCACAAATTCTTTGAGCCTCAATTTTTTTGTGATGACTGGACTGACCCAGGAAGCAATGCTTTCGAAAAAATGACTAGATAAATTTGTCCTGAGCTCAAGATGCGCAATAGTAATAATAGCGCACCACGTTGGACGTTGCGTGACCCAAGTCACTCGACGTACTCGACGACGACGACCAAAACTAAAATTGGAATAGTTTGCGAGCATGTCGTGCCGTGCTGGCGTGCCAAGAACTGCGTGTTTTATACTTGCACTGAAACCTCCAAAAGACCGATAAAATAAAACCCGGCGGGTAGCAGAGAAAACCCGGGTAACTCTATCCATGCATGCAACGCAAGCACAAGCAGTACAAGGAGTCGTACAAAAGCAAATAAAAGCGACCTGCCTGCCTGACTGGGCTCTCCAGCAAGTCAAAAGTCGAAGTCAAGTCAAGTCGTCCAAACTCGTCGAACAATTTAATGGGCAGTCAGCTCAGCGTGTGCACCAAACACACAAGTCATTAGGACACAAAATTTATTTATTTGGCAGAGTCGTCGTCGTCGAAAAAGTCAGAGTCAGGCAGTCATGCAGTCAGGCAATTGAGAAAACCCCGAAATCACCCGCATGGATTTTATTCGGTTTTCGGTGGTTGTTTTGTTCCGATTCCGAGTAATAATGAAGGTAGGCCACCCGCACCCCGTGCACAATCAATGCGGGTCAATCGGTTTTATTTTTGCGGGATTTGGCCTGGCCGGGCATACAGGCAGGCAGGGCTTCGGTTTTTTAATCAAAAATAATGATGAGACCCCGAACCGAACCGAAATCGGAAAAGCAAAATGCCCGGCCCGGCACAGCGTGAAATCTGGAATCTGAGTGACATGAAAATAATTCGGATTCGGTTTTTTTGTGTAGGTTTCTTGGATTCGGATCGAAGACGGGCACATTGTGACAGTGGACAGATTCATTTTTATAGCAGACGGACGATTCCAAGTCCTGCCAATGGGGGAATCATGGACCCTACAAATCAAGTCAATTCTTCCGAATGATACGGGCGGCTATGAGTGTCAGATCAGCACAGAACCAAAACTAGCCTTCCGCATTCAGCTCAACGTCATGGTTCCTACGATTCGGTGAGTTGAGCGAGCAGAGCACCACGTGGCGGAAATTTGGCGGGCATTTTGAATTTTGGCGCGAAATTCGCAACTCCGCGCAGGTCACGTACGTGGGGTCCACGTGACATAAGCAGAGCTTCGAGCTTGTAATTTGAATTTGAGCGCGAAACTCGACACAAAAAAGTTACTCACGTGCGTGGTCGTGGTGCATTTGAATCTTAGCGCCAAATTTACACTACGAAGTCACATGTAAGTAAAATGTCACGTGTCAGAGGCGGCGGCAATAAAATTTGAATTTTTGGCGCCAAAATGACCACGTGCTTTCTGTTTCAGAATGGACTCAAGCGATGAGAACCTCTTTGTTTGGGAAGGGAGTCAAGTCCAGCTCCGATGCTTGATTCAAAATGCTCTTCCGCAAAGTGTGATGGGCAAAGTCGAGTGGTTCAAAAATGACGTGCCGTTGGGCAAGTCCGACTCGTTCGCACGAAATAGCCTCAGCTCGTCCTTCAGCAACGGGTTCAACAGGGACCTAGTCTTCCAAGTAAGAGCTAAATTCTGCGACGGCCGATTTTAAAATTTTGGCGCCAGAATTGCGTCCCGCGTTTAGTTGAATTTAAATTTTCGCGATGCTTATTGTTTTTTCGCGTTTTCTTGCAGCGGAAAGTTCACGAGTCGGCGGTCATCGAAATGGCGACTTTTACAAGCGTGCGCAAGTCGGACGGCGGGAACTACACGTGCAAATTACTACCGATCGGAAAAGCTAGCATCACGCTTCATGTACTCAATGGTAAGTCGCGGAGATCGCGAGCGCGAAATTCAAATCTGCCTCAAGATTTGTCGCGAATTTTACCCGGGTTTTAAATTGCCGCGAGCGAAGCTTTTGTGATTTCCCGGGTATTTCAAAATTTTCTAATTCAATTCCACAGGTGAGAACCCGGCAGCTATGCATCATGGCAAAAGTGTTTCCTCATCCTCATCTTCAGCAGCAGCACCAATTTTCATGCCAACCGTTCGGGCACTTTCGGCGGTTGTCGGCTGCGTTCGGATTATGCTTCTCGGGTTATTCAGCTGACCTAGCTATGCGAAAAATTGAGGCGTCGGACACAAATTTTCAACTTTAGTACCAAATAACATCGTACAATATTACCAAGTCATTTTTGTAAAAATCGAGCGGTGTGTGGTATGGCGCGGCGCGTGCGCAATCTGGATTCGGATTTCGAAAAATAAATCGGTAGATTGATTTCATTTTAGTTTTTAGCACAAGTATGCTTTGCAATTTTATTTCAAAACAATTACAATTTCGAAGTAGTTCGACAAGACAAGTTGGCGGGAAGTTTCAAAATCAATTTGACAAACCACGCATCGCATCGCGGCCTCAATTTTCACCGTCAGCTGAAGATGCAGTGGAGCCTGTGTACATGATGCCCTCGTAGTCGAAATCGTAAGGACTGGACTGTCCGCTCTCCAGAGCCTCAGTCGCCGCTGCCGCCACAGCGCCATCTTCTATCAAAAACAAACCAAAAAATTCAAAAACCGAGCCAAATTGTTAAATTCCCGCCCAAAAAAATACCCGAGGCCTCACCTATTTCAGAAATCTCAACATTTTTCCAGTTCTCTGGCAAGCTTTTGCGGAGTTTGAGAGGGCGGGACCTCGTCGGCAAATTGGAAGAAAGTTGGGGCGGTGGGTGAGCATCGACTGGGCTTTCTCCTTGGCCAGAGAGGCCTGGAGCAGCAGCTTGGTGGTTTTGCTCTGCGGCGTCGGCGTCAAAGTAGTCTGGCTCTGCGTCACCGGCTGGCGCCACCTCTTCCAAATAAGCACCGCCTGGGCCAAAAGTTTCTTGGATCATGGCTGGGTAGCCGTGTTGAAAATCGAATTCGATGACGGCGTTGGACACGACGCCGAGGATGAGGGCGACGGCCCAAAGTCCAAAAAAAAGTGTAGGGCTGAACATGACAAAGAGGATGACCTACGAAGTATTCGCAAAAATTAAATTTCGCGCGCAAATTTCGCAAATTTCTGCGCAAATCTCGCAAATTTCTACGCAAGTTTTTGTGCAAGCAAACCTTCATCGAGCCAATGAGTAGAAATGGAAGACACAAGCCCAAAAAAATTTGGACGGCCAGCCGGCCGTAGGAGCTGCAGCCAGATTCTGAATCGACGGCAGATGGCGCTGCGCCGATGCCAAAGTCGTCATAGTCGTAGTCATCGTTGTCGTTGTCTTCAACAATGACTGCTGCTCCTGCTGGAGGAATGACGAGCCCTGAGATGAAGTCCTCCATTTTCCTGAGGAATTGAGGCCAAGGTTTTTAAAAAAATGACAAGAGAAAAATAAAATTTTGAGGCAATTGTTGGATTTCTTTGAAAAAAAGTGAGATAAGCTCAAGTTCAAAAGTTGAAATTTTAAAGATTGGCTGGCTGGCTGGTTGTTGGGATGGGATTCGACGGAATTTTGTTTGCGGCGATTGTTGTGGGTTTGTGAAGCTCGCGCGATGCCAAGGTGATTTTAATTTCTGCTGCGCGTTCGCGATTTCTGCGAATTTGAAAAATTTTTGGTTTGCAAAAAAAAAAGAGTTGGGCACAAGAATTGCAAATTTTGACAACATGTTCGTTCATTTATTACTTGCAAAATTTCGAAACAACATTGAATGCTTAAAATAAAAGTTTGAGGCAGGGATGATCGCCTTGATAATTTTGCTGGTTTGCTTCTTGTGCTCAAAAATTTGGAGTTCGCGTTGCGTTGAGTTGAATGATGGGTTGAATTGGGAGTGAATATTTCTGAAAAAAAATACCCAAGGCAATGTTGTAATTAGAAAAGCATTTGAAAACGGCCTCAATTTTTTTAGCAAAAAAAAATCTGACTCTTTTTGCGAATTTGCTTGCTTACATTTTTCGTCGTCACCGAGATAAACTCCGTTGTCGTTGACGAGTTGAGCTCCGCCCACGTTGGCCTTCCGGTCTTTAATGTAGCCAGTACTCTTTGCACTTCCGGCGGCCTTGGCAGCCCCTGGTTTTTGTGAAGATGGCTCTCGCGGGAGTTGGCCTCCGGAAGGTCCGGCGGCGGCGGCGGCTGATCCTCCGGCGGCAAAGTTTCGGGAAGGTTCGGACCTAACATTTCCAGGGACGACGCCGAAGGTGCTGGGAGCTTCAGACGCAGGGAAAACTCCGACTTCGTTGACGAGTTGAGCTCCGCCCACATTTGCCTTTCGGTCTTTGGTGTAGCCGCCAATTCCTGGCCCTGAGGGGCCTCCGGGGGCCCTGGACACTTGTTTTTGTGAAGATGCCTGCGGCGGTGGTTGACTGAGCCCTGCGGCTGCGGATGGTTTTTGTGAAGATGCTTGCCTTGAGGGTTGACCGTGTCCTGCGGCGACAAATGGCTGGAAAGGTTCGGAAGGCACCCCTCCAAGAAGTCCTTCTTTGGGGTCTGATTCGGGGAAAACTCCGACGCCGGTCACAAGCTGAGCTCCGCCCACAGTTGCCTTAGGGTCTTTGGCGTACCCGCCAGTTCCTGGCCCTGCAGGGCCTCCGGGAGTCCTGGAAGCGAGTTGCTGAAGTGGCTGAGGGTCACGTTGAGCTCCGCCGAGTCCGCCAGACTTTCCTCCGATTGATTTCCGGGATGGGTCGGAAGCTATGTTTCCGGGACAAGTGGCGGTGTCTTCGGATTCCGGGAAAACTCCGACGCCGGTGACGAGCTGAGCTCCGCCCACATTTGCCTTTGGATCTTTGGCGTAGCCGCCAGCTCCTGAGCTTGAAGGGGCTCCGGGGGCCCTGGCCACTGGTTTTTGTGAAGATGCTTGCCTGGAGGGTTGTTGACCGTGTCCTGCTGCAGCAGCTCCGACGACGTATGGTTGGAAAGGTGCGGAAGGCACTGTTCCGAGAAGACCTTCTTTCGGATCCGATTCGGGGAAAATTCCGACGCCGGTCACGAGCTGAGCTCCGCCCACATTTGCCTTTGGATCTTTGGCTTGCCCGCCAATTCCTGGAGCTGGAGCATATCCGGGGGCCCTGGCCACTGGTTTTTGTGAAGACTCCTCTCGGTAAGGTTGTGGTTCGGTGAATCCAATTTTCTTCCCGATTGATTTTCGGGATGGTTCGGAAGTCACATTTCCGGGAAAACTGGCGGTATCTTCGGATTCTGGGAAAACTCCGACGCCGGTGACGAGTTGAGCTCCGCCCACATTGGCAGTGGCGAGACTGGCTTCCTTTCCTCGCTTTGGAGTTTTTTCCGCTTGAGGCTGAGCATAGGGGTTTCTTTGAACGAACTGGTCAACGACGACGACGGGTTGGGATTTTTGGTTGCCCGATAAGTCCTGCACGGATTGCCCGTAGACGCCGACGTCGTTGACGAGTTGCGCTCCGTCCACACTTGCCTTCCGATCTCGCGTGCTCTTGCCACTTCCGGAGGCCCCGGGAGCTGGTTTTTGTGAAGATGGCTGCCGTGATGGTTGACCGGGTCCGGCTGTTCCCACGACAATCGGTCGGAAAGGCGCGGAAGGCACAGTTCCGAGGAGACCTTCTTTCGGGTCGGATTCCGGGAATATTCCGACGCCGGTGACGAGTTGGGCTCCGCCCACATTTGCCTTTGGATCTTTGGCTTGCACGCCAATTCCCGGGGTCCTGGACACTGGTTTTTGTGAAGATGGCTGCCGAGAGGGTTGACCTGGTCCGGTTGCTGTTCCTACGGCAATTGGTCGGAAAGGTTCGGACGGCACAGTTCCGAGGAGACCTTCTTTCGGATCCGCTTCCGGGAATATTCCGACGCCGGTGACGAGCTGAGCTCCTCCCGCATTTGCCCTTGGGTCTTTGGCTTGCCCGCCAATTGCTGAACTTGCTGGGGCTCCGGGGGCCCTGGACACTGGTTTTTGGGAAGATTGCTGCCGAGAGGGTTGACCGACTGATCCTACGGCAATTGGTCGGAAAGGTTCGGACGGCACAGTTCCAAGGAGACCTTCTTTCGGGTCGGCTTCCGGGAATATTCCGACGCCGGTGACGAGCTGAGCTCCGCCCACATTTGCCTTTGGATCTTTTGCTTGCCCGCCAATTGCTGAACTTGCTGGGGCTCCGGGGGCCCTGGACACTGGTCTTTGTGAAGATGGCTGCCGAGCGGGTTGACCGACAGACCCTACGACGTATGGTTGAAAAGGTACGGAAGCCACAGTTCCTAGGAGACCTTCTTTCGGGTCGGCTTCCGGGAATATTCCGACGCCGGTGACGAGTTGGGCTCCGCCCGCATTGGCAGTCGCGAGAGTGACCTCCTTTCCTCGCTTTGTGGTTTTTTCCGCTTGAGGCTGAGCGGCGTAGGGACTTCTTTGAACGAACTGGTCAACGACGACGGCGACGGGTTCGCATTCTTCCATGATCGGCATTCCTGGTTTTTGCGAAGGCGGTTGACGGCGTCCGGCTGCTCCTACGACGGCTGGTCGGAACGGTTCGGAAGGCACGCCTCCAAGATGACCTTCTTTCGGGTCGGATTCCGGGAATATCCCGACGCCGGTGACGAGCTGAGCCCCGCCCACATTTGCCTTTGGATCTTTGGCCGGCCCGCCAACTCCTGAGCCTGCAGGTCCTCCAGGGGCCCTGGAAGCTGGTTTTTGTGAAGATGCCTGCCGCGGTGGCGCTGCTGCTCCGACGATGTATGGTTGGAAACGTTCGGAAGGCACTGTTCCAAGGAGACCTTCTTTATAATCCGATTCGGGGAATATTCCGACGCCGGTCACGAGCTGAGCTCCGCCCACATTTGCCTTTGGATCTTTTGCTTGGCCGCCAATTCCTGGGGCCCTGGACACTGGTTTTTGTGAAGATGCCTGCGGCGGTCCTGCTGCTCCTACGCCTAATGGTCGGAAAGGTGCGGACGAAGGCACAGTTCCGAGCTGACCTTCCTTCGGATCCGATTCGGGGAAAACTCCGACGCCGGTCACGAGCTGAGCTCCGCCCACATTGGCGGCCGTTCCTGGCGCTGGGCCCTTTCCTGACGCTGGGGTTTTTCCTGCTTGTTGCAAAGGCTGAGCGGCGTAAGGATTTCTTTGAACGAATTGGTCGACGACGAAGCCGCCGGGTTGAGACTCCGCTTGGGAAATTTCTTGGGTTCTTCCTTGAGATTTTTGCTGTTGTTGGCCAGACTGAGTTTGGTAGTATTGAGAAGAGGCCGGAGGTTGTTGGATCGCCTGAGGCGCCGTCGCGGTCACGGAGGGTGCTTGAGGGCAGCGGACTTGCGCCCGGCCGATTTGTGGCTGGCTCGGCTCAGCCTCTTCCAAGTAGAGAGCGATGCAAAAAGAGGTCAAAAAACAAATGATCCAAGCCCAGCCGAAAGCACCCAGATGTCCGTACAAAAAAGTTGAGGCCTTCCAAACTCCGTACAAAACGAATGGAGAGACTGCGGCCAGGGAGGCGATGCCGAGGGCTTGCCAAAAATAAGTTCGGTAGTCACTTCGGGGTGGGGCGGCGGGGGAAATCGGAACGAGTCGGTTGTTTGCGGTCCCGGAAGAAAAACTGAGCCCAGCCTCAACTCCGATCCCGTAGTCGTTGCCGGCGGCTGTGATGCGGGTCATGGACGCGGTCGCGGAAAGGTTGACGTGGGTGGTGCCGAGGTCAGCCATGGTGAGAGGAGGAGCAAGAAGACGAAGACCAATCGGTGAAGTTGAGAAACGTTTGACGGACGTATTTAAATTTGGCGATCAAATTTGAAATTGGCGGTCAGATTTGAAATTGGCGGTCAGATTTGAAATTGGCGAACGAGCAAACGAACGGATGTCTGACTAGACGACGACGACGACGAGGACAAGAGCTTGAGAAAAAAATGTTCGTGTACGACTGAAAATCGAAACTGAGACTGAAAGAATGGAACGAATCGCAATTTTTGACTTGGGCGATGCTGTCGGCAGCGAAAGATTGTTTGTTTGGCAAGGCAAGGATTTTATCAACAAAAATCGGAGGTGACCAAGTTTCCATGGCAACCGTCACTAAGCACCGTACTGGAAGCGGGGAGTTTTTTTGAAAAAAATTCGAAATTCAAACTCAACACTTCTTTGCATGCAATGCAATGCGTGGATTTTCGAGAAAAAAATTAGTCGCAAAATGCAGCGCAGCTCCTTTGAGCACTTCGGGGATCAAACTGCCCAAAATTATGGCTGACTTGACATTAGCTCGTAAAAAAAATTCGAAATGTTACAGAATTTTATCCGCTGATTGCGTAACTCATGGTAATTGAAAGAAAATTTTTCATCGGCAGAATCTTCGATTACGGCTAAATTACAAAATCCGAGAAATTACAGAACAGGAAGGACCGAATTAGTCTGTAATCGTCGAAATCTTGAATGGAATGCAATAATTGCATGGGTTTTGAATTTTTAGTCTGACCTCAAACTCGACCGTTAAAATATTCTAAAACTTTTCGTAAAACGTTTCGTCATTTGATCTAATTGGCTAACTTCAAAAAGTGGGGCGAAGCTTTTGACAGAATTTGCGAGGTCTCGAGAATTTATTTTGCAATTTTTGCGAGTCAAACTTCGGCCAGACCAAGCAAGAGGCAAGAATCTGGGAAAAAAATGACCACAACGAATTGCGAATTGCCGACATGATTTGCACCCAAATTGCAGTACAAATTTCGCCCTCGACAAAAAAAACTCGAAAGGTTCGAAGGGCGATACTCTGTCGGAAAGACTCGGGCTTCCGAGTTGTGAGTTCGGTTTATTTACTACTTGTTGAGCGTTTAGTCGGTTGAGGCCGAATCGAAAGTTTGGATTTTAGCGTTACGGTTCCGGTTCTTTTATTACGGTTCGGTTCCGATCCGATCCGAGCCGAACTTCCAGACCTCAACCCTGATAACCTTTGAAACTGACACTGTTCGGTTTCCAACCATAGAGTAATATAATCTATGGCTTCTCCGTTAAGTTTAGTACGTTAACAAAACTATTTTACTCTATGTTTCCAACTGGAACGCAACCGGATCAGTTCTCCAGTCGGTTGTCGGTTCCGGTTCGGTTCTTCGCTTAAGTTTCCCGGTTCGGCTCGGTTCTATCTAAGAACCGGAACCGGAAACGAATTTAAAGTAATAAAAACACGACGACAAAAAATTTAAATCTGCCAATTTTTTTATTGGATTGCCCACCCCTGTCCTAAACAATTGTGGCTATGTTCGGCAGTGGTGATTTCTCTGCGCAACTCAAATAGTTGATCTCCCAATATTTTAAATGATCTTGAGCCGTGTAGAGCGGCCCTTTGGAATTTGAGCAGGTTGGATCTTCAAACAAATTCCGGGCACAAAATTTTGATTCCCCCGAACTTTGAATCCATAATTCGGTGTTGAAATGAACGTAGCCCAAAGGCGTGGACCAAGTGAGGACGTGCGGAGCTCCGTCCCGATTATTGACTACCCGGACAATTTTGAACTTTTGCGAATTCATCCAATTTGCAAATTCCAAGTTCCCAACTCTCGGCTGGCCGTAAGAATAGAGGGAAAACTGGAGGTTCTTGAATTCGGGAGAGTGACGCAGAGCGTAGAGAAATAGACTGGCCTCCATTCCACCCAAACTGTGACCTGCGATGACCACGTTGGTCTCGACACTTCGGTTTTTTAGTCGTCCCAATTCGCCCCGCAAAATTTTGACTACGTCGTCGTAGAGTGATTTCATCGCCATCCAAGCCCCTTGGTGAACTTTGATCCCCGATTTTCCAACTCCCGGGTGAATTAGGAGGACAGCAGAGTCCAGGACAAAATTGCGGAGGTTCGTAGTGCCTCGAAAAGTTATCACGATTTCCTAAGGAGAACAGGCGCAAAATTCAAATTTGAAAAAAAAATCCCGCCAAGATTTAGTTACCCGCTTGGCCGAATCTACGTTCACCATCACCCGGGTATTATGCGCACTACTGCTGACCACGCCTACCAATCGGGCATTTTTTCCAATGGCGGTGCAGTGAACACAAGTCCAATCCGAAAGCTCGGGGTCGTGGCAATAAACTGCGGCCGTGAAGAGAGCATAATATTTTGCTTCGGCAAGCGTCGGAACTTGCGAGTTGGTCCGAGTCGATTTTGGCAAGTTTTTGGTAATGTCGAATAAATTTACGGGCTCAATGCCAGGGATTGACTCAGTTAAAGGAAGATTTTGGGTGAGGATTGACGATTGTCCACGAATTGGTGGTGGGCAAATCGACGAGAGTATAAAAAAGAGGCAGACAATGGGAACCGGAAACGGAACCGGAAGCAAAAATTTTGGGCGGAAATGCAAGACTGCCATTTTCTAATTTTTGACTCTGAATTTGGCAAGAAGGGCGAAGAATTTCTCTGCGAGAAGTTGTGAACGTGAGTGGAATTCTCTTCAAAAAGAAATCGAAATGCGTCATGCACATGCGTCAATGCCCAATGCTTCATAAAAAAAGCAAAGTAAAATTTCTCCCAACAATGGATAATGGATCATAAATTTTTTTAGCGAGCAGCAATTCGACAAACAGTGGTAATTTGCGTACGTGCCCAAAAATTGGCTTAACATTAGAAAGCAATGAGCAAAAAAAAATTATGAGTTGTTGGACTTTCAAAACGGTGATTTATTTTCTTTCACAAAATGGCCGACGAAATTTTGAGTAAAATATTAACATGCTTGTGGAAAACAAACAAATTTGAGTTTTGAATAGCTTCGTGCGTAGGATTTTGGCTGGATTTATGCAGTTCGATTTGGTGCGAGATTTGAGATTTCCTGCAGATAATAAAAAAACCAGCCGAGATTAGCGCCAAAGCTTAATTTCAAATTTCAAATTTTGGCGCGTTTTTCATTGTCATTGTTGCGTTTGTTGTATTGTTGGCTTACGTTTTCTTGGCTCGTTTCGTTCAAATGACGGCATGTGGCTTGCCTTTGCGAGACATCATTTGAATTTGGTTCGGATTCGAAGGGCCAGCAGGGCCTGTAAAAGTCCCGCTCGGAACGTCCTTAAATTCCTTCGGATTCGTAATCTCATGTTCGACCCGATATTCAGCCTCTTTTACAATTTCGTTACTGAAATTTCTAGCCGTCGCGATGAGGGACGGAGTGGCGGAGCGCGGAAAATTGTGCTGAGAGTCTTGTCCTGGAATTGGCGCAGACGCAGAACTGCTTTGACCATTGTTGGACCATTGTTGACGCGATTGCCGGGCGGCGACCCGACGACGTTGCTCTTGTTGAGCATTCTGGACAATGGAGGCCGGAGAAGGGCCGTCCAGGAAACAGCTGACGAAGAGACTCACGATGAAACAAAAAACCCAAAGCCACCCGAAGGCCAAAGTGTGGCGGATCAGAAATCCAAAGGCCTTCCAAATCCCAAGGAAAATGAACGGCGAGATGGCGAGGGCTGAGGCGAGGCCGACGGCATGCCAAATCCAAGGCCCGTAGGGGTCTGTCCCATGGGGGGGCTGGTGGGAGCCGTGAAGGTGTAAGGGGTGGGGGTGAGGAGTCAGGTGGTGCTGATTGTTGGCGCCAGGGAGCCCTGGAATGCATTGTTGCTGAGGTTGTCGGCGCGGGGCGGAAATGGTCGTGAAAGAAAGGTGGCCTCCGACTTCATAGGTTGAGAGTCCGCCGGTGCGGTCAACTTGGAGGCCGGCGGCAGAGGCAGTCAAGGTCAGTTGGGTGGCTGTCGCCATCTTGCGGAAGGACGAGCTGGACGGACTTGAGTCCTGAGGCGAATTTGAATTTGGCGCTTTTGAAACTTTTGGTGTGTTCGCCAATTTAGAAAAATTTGGGGTTAAATTTTAAGTAATGAGATCGCGACGAAAAGATTTGAAATTTAATTCGAGGTTTTCGCATATTTTTGTTGATTCGGGTTGTTGATTGTTGATCGAGTTTGGAGGCTAGAGTTGCGTGCTTGGGCGTGGGCTAGGCGACAACAATTGACTTTGTTTTAATGAAATTTGAATGAAATTTGGCGTCGTCATTGTCATTCATTAGCGACAATCTTAAGAGAAAAATTGCTGAAGACCTCGAATTCATAGAACCAAACCACGCGACGCAATAAAGTAAAATTTAATGAGCGAAAAAGTGAAAAGGTCATTCATTGCTTTGCTCGATTGTTGTTAATTTTTTTGTCAGCAATGGAAAAAATTGCAAAAATTGTTCTCGTTCAATACATTTTTACGCCAACAATTGTCCATCTCATGTTGGCACTTCTAGAAAATTCAATTCATTTGTTCTGCTTATTTTTATTGCTAATTCAAGGCACGTTTGGGCATTGTCTGTCAGCATTCTCATTCTCGCTATCAGGGTTTCGACGATTTGCACTTTTGAATAGTATTTTTTACCAATTTTTGGAGCAATTTTACAGCAATTTTGCATTCATTTTCTTAGCAAATTTACAACAATTTGGGGCCAATCTTACAATTATTTTTGTAGGAACGTTGCAACAGTTTTGGGACCAATTTTGCAATAAATTTGTTGGAAATTTTGCATAAAAATGGCAGTATTTCACGTAGAATGCTAGCTAGTTGTGAAATATTTCATATTTTGAATTCCAAACACCACTCTGAAATATTACCGAAACCATGACTGACTATGACCGGTTGGCAGAAACTCAGAAGATCTGATGAGCTGATCCTATTGCAAAGCAAGACCTCGAACTGAACTCAAAGTTCAAAAATGCCAATCTTGGCCAAATTCCATCGCAATATTTGCAATTGCAAATCGCCAAAGGTTTTCCCGTCCTGTTCAACGAGTCCAACCTGTTTGGACTTTCTGACTAAACAATTTATTCATTTAAATCCCAATTTATTCTTATTGTTTAAATTTCCGATGAACATGCAAAATGCACAATTATGCAATGGAATCGAATGGCAAGGCTGCTGCTGCTGTTGCCTCCGGTGGAATGCAAACTTTGCAAACTCAGCCAAATTCCAACCCTGCCTTTGGCCTAAGCTAAGCTAAGCACGTCATTAATTGGCAATTTTGAGGACACTTCCGGTGTTCGGAGTCTCATTTATTCTTTCATTCGCATTGCATTCGTTTGGAACAAAAGGAGCCAGTTAGTTGCAGTTTCACAGCGCAGCCCTCGCACCGCACCGCGTCGAGCCATTCATCAATTCATTCACGCAAAATTCAGGAAAAAAGAATAATGGCAAAAAAACGCCTCGTGTTTGACGTTAAAGTTCAATCAAATTGGCAGTCAGGTTTAAATTGAGTGCTGAATTGCAGAGTACTACTATAAATATTGGCGTTAACTGAAAACTTGCACAAAACTCACCAAATATTTTGAAAACTCACTCGACATTTCAAAACCGAACTCAAAATTCAATGGACTTTTCAGTATTGAATTCGAGAAAACTCAATGGAATTTGTCAAAACTGAACTCAAGAATCTCTGGATTTTTCAAAATTTGAAATAAGAAGTCACTGGAATTTTTCGAGATTGAGCTCAAAACTGAAAGGAATTTTCCAAAGTGAGCTCAAAACTCATTGGATTTTGTCAAAGTGAACTCAAAACTTTGGAATTGATTTCTCCAAAGTTAACTCAAAAGTCAATGGAATATTTCAAAACCAATTCTCATTGGATTTTTCCAAACTGAATTCGGAACGCTGCATTTTCAAAACTGAACTCAGAAGAACTCATTGGAATTTTCAAACGTGAACTCAAGAATCACTGGAATTTTCAAAATTGAACTCAAAGCTCAGCGGGATTTTTCAAAATTCAACTGAAAAATAACCGAATTTTTTGAATAACAGGATTTTTAAAAATTGAGCTCATCACTGGTTCGTGATCGTGACCGCGACAGCCCCGAAGGCATGGCCTCACTATGCCCGCCGTCATTTTAATTTTAATTGTCCTAGTCTTCCTCATCCGCCCCGCAGAGCCGGTCGGCCTTCAAATCGAGGCCGGTGATTTTTGCTATCACGATGAAGATTGCAATTCTAGGAGTGACAAATGGCCCGGGATTTGCAAGACCGGGCGACGCCAATCCCCGATAAATTTGAGTGAGCACCCGTGGAAACACCCGCGCAAAGGGGTGCGTCTAAATTTTCACGGCTATTTGGCCGAGGGCAAGTTTTTTATGAGAAACAATGGGCACACGGTCTCAGTGCAGTTTGAAGAAACGCCGACGTCCGGCTCTTACGTGACTGGCTACGAGATGGACCAACCTTATAAATTTGCGCAGGCGCATTTTCACTGGGGAGAACGGGACGGGATTGGGTCCGAACATTTGATAGACGGGAAAAGTCATTCCATGGAAATGCATTTGGTTCACTATTCGTCAAAATATGGGTCACTTCAAGAGGCGGGCAGGGCCACGGATGACCCCAAGGCGTTCGCAGTTTTTGGCATCTTTTTTAAAGTAAGTCGTACTTTCAAATTGTCCCGCCCACCGCATGCGCGGTCGCGATCGCAAATTTTTTCGCGAATTTTTTCGCAAATCCGCCTACCCGCGAAAATTCAAAAAAAATCAAATTTTTAAATTTTCCCGCCAGGTCGGAAGCAAGCATGATGACTTCAAACCCCTGGCAGCAATTAAGGAACACCTGACTGTGGCCTACCAGCCGACAGTAATTCAAGTCAACGAGACCCTGGACATGAACCCATTTTTGCCAGTCAAAGGCTCCCCATTTTTCCGCTACGCTGGTTCGCTCACAACTCCGAATTGCACCGAGTCGGTGATTTGGACAGTTTTTCATGACCCAGTGCTCATTTCTCACGATGACTTGAAAGTTTTTCGAAGAATTTGGGACAAATATGGAGACGTTTTGACGACGAACATTCGACCCCCGCAGCTCATTCACGTTCGACGTGTTCAGTACATTTACAAATCGTAGGGGCTTGCTGAGGTTACAAAACCCGTGAATTTTTTGAAAAGTTGAGGCCAAGTGCGGCAGTAAGATTTTTAAAATTGAGGCCCTTTTGCGATGAAGTACGGAATTGTAATTAAGTTATTTATTCAAAATGCGACAAAAAATGGACAGAATTTTTGGTTTTATTTTTCAAAAGCTGGCTCAAATAAAGATATTCACATTTTTAGTGGGCTTGGGCTTGGACTCGTGCCAAAAAAAAGTTTGTACATTTTTTGTGTTAAATTTTTGAGCATGAAACGGTTGCGATTTTTACACGTAAGAGGCCAGCTCTGTCTCTGATTGGAATTGGAATTCGGTGCCTTCGGCGTCACCGTCAGCAGGGTTCTCTTCATTCTTATCGGTGGACTTGAGTCTGGAGCGTGGAGACTTTGCAGCAGCCGCAGCTGTAACGGCCCCGTCATCAAAAGCAATCATGACAACAATGAGAAATGCAACAATTAGAAAGGCCAAAAGAATTCCTTTGAACATGATCTCCTTGCCGCTGGATTGGGTGAGGTCAAGGGTCAAGCAAAGGGCAACAATGGCGGCCAACAGTCCGATGAGAGCGAGGACAGCGTACGTGAGAATGCATTGACCGCTGAATCGGGACCGTTTTCGAGCCATTGTTGGAGTCCAAGGCTTTGTTGGTTGTGTGCTCGAGCTCGCTGCGTCTGGCGGCGGGAAGTTTTGATTTTGGTCCGGATTGTCGGCAGTTGGCGGCTCCATCGACTCGACGCGATATTTCTGCACAAAAAA
>JAQGCM010000578.1:0-23458 GCA_034699705.1 Hymenaphorura dentifera | reverse complement strand
GTATCCATTGCGGTTCAGCGTGGTAATGTCGCGTCGGTTCTCGGGACCTTGCCCTCAGGGAAGGAGTTGGATGAAGTATTTTACTTGTGATTGGGATTATGATTTTAGTTTGTATTTTATTTGTCGACTGTGTCAGTCGTTAATGATGGTGGATTATTTTAAGCAGGGATTTTAAGTAATTATTTTAAGTAAGGATTCTGTGTGTGTATGTATTCTTTTGATGTATTGATTGCGTCCAATTTCGTTCAATAAACTGAAAAGGGGTTTAATTAATATGACATTGAAAATTCCGTGATTAAAATTGTTAGGCCTTGGGAGTAAAGCATAAAGTTCTAGCTGTTCAAATCAAATCTCTTAAAAATTTGACGCTCTATTGAAACGAATATTTGCTTTCGCTTTGATTTGAGAATAATAATTCAGGACTTAAAAATAAGCAAGATGATTTTTGCAATGAATTTTAACAAATTTTGGCTGGCAACGTATAAAAACCTGAAATTCTTGGCAGATTTCCAAAAAAGGAGTGTAATGTGCAACCAAAGTTATTCCACATCTACATAATCATCGTCCGATGCAAAAATTGTCCCCACTGGCCATGCCATATGGGCCCATAAAATGAGCCAGCCTTAGCCCCACGCTGTCAAAATCGAAAAGTTGCAAACATTCGCAAAATTCGGTATAGATGCTCTGGAAAGTTTCAATTTTTTGTACGAAAAACGTAAACAGCAAAATCAGCAAAAAACGTTCGTAATATTGAATTAAAGTTCTCACTACTTCTGACGACACCTTTTATTATTTTTTCACTATTTCACATTTACAGTAGTAGTCTTTAGCTTGCTGGCTGAAAACTGAGTATTGTTCATTCATAAATTATAAACAAAGACTCGCAATCTCAATCTCATAGTTGAATTAATTTTAAATTGCCAAGTTTTTAATTAATTTTTTCCGACATTTTTTGGAGATTTGATTCTCATCGCATTCGCAACGCGAGTGCTGCCTTGGGTGAGTCTGACCCTTAGGTTGGAGTTGCTGAAACTGAAACGGTCCTCAATTTTTTAGGAAAATTCCGGAATTTTCAGTCGAGTCCAGACTTGTCCAGCTCCCAGCTTTGCTCTCAAGTCTCGCCCATTCCTCAGAACAGAAAGTGTCACCTGCGCGTGCAGTGCAGTCTTTGTTTTTCTTTCATTTTCAATAAAAGTGTAGTCAAGATGATGTGCCAGTGCCTTTGTTCCAAAAATCCGAATTTTACATAAAAACCTGTTTCCTGTTCTGCAATAACTCGAATTCGAAACATATCTGTGACTGTGACTTAAAACTGCTAGAATTCTAATTAATTAAAACTCAATTTTTGCTAAATTCCTAATTAAATTCCAAATAAACCGTACAAGGCACAAATTCCTTCAGCCAACCTGTGAGTGTGACAGACGACGACTATAAACTCTGGACGACTAATTATTCTTCAATTCAATTGTTAATATCACCTCCTAATTAATTAGTGACACAGATGAGGGACGGCGACATCCAGTCAAGGAAAGCCGAGAGGTAAGCAAGTAAAGAAAGCCGATATGATAGCTGAGTGTTGATTAGTCTCAGAGTAATAAATTTCTCGTGAATTTTCCCACAGACACGAACAATCGGCGACAGCAGGTCGCCAACAACAAATCAATACTCTGACTGAGTTATTAGTGAAATTATTTATCTAGTCTGAATTGAGAATATGAATGAGAGCTCAGTTTGCCAAATTAAGCGTGAAATTACAAAACTTACTTTTATATTACATGTTTTATAGGGACAGTTGCAGTTGGCAATTTGTCGTCAATAATTCGGGATTGAATTGAACTATTTTGGCTGCCTGTCATCAATTTGTTTACTACGAGTGACGAGTTTGGATTGGAGTTGGAGTACGAGTTTGCCGAAGACTAAGACGGTGAAAAAATCTGTACGATTTTCTTAGCCTGACTGACACTGACTAACATTTGGAATTTGGCAAGACATGATGCAAGAAATACCAACTCCAACAATTCTTCTCGATCTCCCCGAAGAGGTAAATAAATAATTTTCATTTCCAATCTATATTCTTTCGAGAAAATTATTTTCCCAGTTTCGGGAGGGCGATTGGCGTGTTGCGGTTAACTGTCGTGTGATGATAGTGATGATGAGATGAATTCTCGGCGGCTTGGCTAAAACAAACGTGATTTCAAGAATGTCGTAACTCACACAACAATCGTAAAGGCACACAAATAAATTCTGAAAGTTCAATTTTGCAGGGGAAGGAATTTTTTTGCCATTCCTATTTCCAAAGTTGACATTTTAAGCGCTGCCTTCCCACCCACAGCTTAATCAGCACTGCTTGCCTCAAGGCTTTGTTCCTTGCGATAAACAACAATATAATTCATGATTTCCACTTTTCAGGTCATACTTGAGATTTTGACGTACATGAATACCACTTCGTTGAAAAACCTGAGACTGGTGTGTTCCAAAATGAAAGGTTTTGTTGAAAATCCGAAACATCTCCAGAAGCTACAAATGTGTCCAAATGATAACGCCCGGATGGAAGATATCATGTGCACAAGCTATGTACGTTGGAATAATATTGATATCCCGTACAACCTTTGTAATTGGGAAACAGAACGATTTCTGAGCATCCGGCTGCATCATTGTGTCAAGCGGTTAAAATTTACCACTGAGCCTAAATCTCGTGGATCGTTATATTATTTTCGTATCAGCGCATTAGAGGTGTTCTCAATCTTGCAATGTGTTGGACCTCAACTTCAATCTCTCGAGATTTGCAGCAATTTTGCTGAAACTTCCGTGTACCATTTGAGGGAGACCGTTAATAAGAAGTCAACAAAGAGGATGTTATCCCAGAATTTGAATGGACTACGTGAACTTCACTTTCAAAACATGATTGATACTTCCAAACCAGTGATCTATTTTATACTCTCCACCTTCTTAAAAATGTGTCCAAACTTGGTCACACTCCAATTACCAATCACGTAAGTTCTTCTTTATGAAACCTGGTATCCCATGAGGAATTGAAGGAAGTGTAATATCGTTTGTTTGATATTTGGTTGAGGCAGCAGTAATAGAGACACTTCACCTGGAAATGAAGAGATGTGTCAACCACTGATTTCCTTTCTGACCGAACTTTCAAATCGAAGTACCACACGACTCGCCACTATTGACTTTGGATATATTATGAAAGAATCTAGTGGATTTTATTACTTAGATCTTCCTTCAGTATTTCCGTTAACTCAGACAAACATACTTCCAATCATAAAGTTGTGCAAGTCTATCGGGGTCAAACTCTGTAGTGTGCCTATCAGTGCAATCCCTACTAAAGTCACACAATTTGAAGAGCAATGCCTGACTCAGTGTATTGAGAGTGTGATTTGTGTAAACGAAATCAGACGTTTACAAGACATGCCATGGTACATCTCGCAGTCGACCTTAATTGACGTGGCCCTTTCAATTTCAAATACTCATATTGATGAACCCGGCTTGGACTTACAACACTCCGTTATTCAATCCATAAATTTACAATGTGATGGGCGTCGCAAAATAGAATCATTCACCCAGACATACCGCAATTTACTCCAAACTCAACGGCCAAGTCTAACAAAACTGATACTTAAAGGCAAAAACTGTATTCCTTCCGGAGACTTCAACCTGTTCAAACTGTTTCCTAATTTGAAAACGTTATTCTTGACCGAAATTCACGACTCGAATGGTGATAAGCCTACTTTGCAAAGTATCCTTGATGGCCTTCAACATTTGAAAGATTTAACTTTAAAAGGCTGTGAGATTCACTCCAACTCTCTCGTTGGCTATGACATTGGACAACTTCCATTTTTGAAATCCATGAGTGAGTACCACATCAACCACTATTATCTGTAGAAAATGAATAACCACTTGACTGATATCAGGTTTAACATGTCAATTTGAATTTCTGTTTGCTTACAGGGCTAAACAGACTCAAACTCATTCATTGCAGCGTAACCTTTAGACCGGATTTAGTTTAAGCTGACAGGTGCGTTTTGGTTTTTTTTTTGATCTTCTGAGATCCATTTTTTAGTTTACTTGTTCACTACTGGTCAATTTTCAAAAAATGGAAAGTAATCCTCCTGGGGGGCGACTCTCAAAAATGTTCAAACCTTGACTTAGCTGTTTGTAGTATTAGCTACACTATTTAACTAGCAAAGTTTACACAATAACCCTGGTGGTTTTCTAGTCGTATTTGTTCAATTTTTTGTGGAATTAGGCGTTTAAATAAAAATGTTTGTTTTCATTTCATTAACATTTCTAGTAGACTTCTAACACAGTCCTAGTAAAAGAATCTGTCAACATATTGCTTTATAAAAAAATTCAACAATAGAAAATTAAGTCGCACTGCTGTTTAGTTCTAAATCATTTTGTTCAACTCAACTTCATTATTATTGTGACACTTTGCTGATTGGCCAAATTGTTTTAAGATTGTGATAACTTTGTATTTTGGGTCTAATGGGAATCAATAAATATAACCTGCGTACTTCATCCAATAGTTCTGTATTTCAAATCTTAATAATTTGTTGCTGAATAAAACTAGCAAAAGCAAATCGATTTTGCAAAAAAACATGAAGTAAAAGAGAAATGCTGAGACTTGAGGATACTTTCGATAAATGACCTGCTAATTCAGAAGAACCTAAAACACTTTTAAATGAAATAAGTTCAATTAGCAATTTTTAGAGACCAGAACTTTACAAAACAGCTGTTCCTGGTATTCTTGTCGAAGCCAAAGCAAACTCTTGAGCACAGGACTATTTGAATTGATTCAAGATTCAATACAGTAATAATCGTATTCACATATAATTTGAAAGTTTCTAACCGTTCAGCATTTCCAACTTTCGTTGGCATATTAAGCTACTCCATACAGGTCCTTCTCCCATTCTGAATTCTCCGATCAAATACGATGTGTTCAATTTATCACAAGGAAATATAAATCATAAATATTCCAGAGCAAACAATTTGTTGGATCATCTTACTGTGGGGTTACGAACACAGATTCGTTTCGCGATCATTTTACCCGACGAAAATGAGCTAGAGATGGACGAGAGCTGAGTTTGCTTTATTAATGAGTGAAGGAAGGACAAAAATTTGGAATAGAGTCTAGGCATTTTGATTCTTACTGAACTAAATGAGTTTGGATAACGCAATATAATTACGCACCGGTTAGTGAAATTCTGGTCATCAATTTTGTTTCAGAGATTTTTGCAGTTATTCTAAATTAATTAGCGAAGTTTTCATTGAGGTTTAGAATGGGATATTGGGGCAGGTCGTCTCAAGTTCGGTCAATGTAAATACAGCAGGTCGTCTCAAGTTCGGTCAATGTAAATACAGTAGAATTTTGAAACATAAAATCCAGTAAAGTTATGCAGCAGAAGTTAATCAAACGCATTAAAATAAGATTTGATTGTTCAGTTTACTGAAGGTGACTGTTACATAACCACTTAAGCGTATTGTTCTGGTGGAACTAAAAGGAGAAATTGTATTAAACAGAGAACTACATAATTTTTTGCGCTAATTCGTCTCAAGCGAGTGACTTACACTCAATAATCTCACGGCCTATGAAAATGTAATGATACAGTTTGACACATCTCACAATCTGAATTCTGACGATTTCATTTTCATTCTTTCTTACTGTTAAGTTGATCGTCTACTGCAGTGGCAAAATGTCACAACATATCAGTGCAAAAAAATGCCTGAAATTTATTTTTACTTTTATTGTAACAATTCTAATCACTTTGGTTTGGATCTGCAGTTTTCTATTAGCATTGCCAATCTTTTGCTTCCGATATTTCCTCATTTTATACGCCAGACGCTACCGCCCCGACCTCGGGAAAATTATGACAACCCGAAGTGCTGTGTTTGCAAGTGATGATTTATATGGAAAGCCAAGAGCAAATATTCTCCTAGTGGCCAGTGTGAGTGGAAAGTTTGAGTTGGAAGAACTTCGCAAAACTTATTTAAATTCCATGGTTTTGCTAACAAAACCGAATGGGGAATTTCTGAATCCAGAGCTTCAGCAAAACGTTACTTTTTTGGCCGGATTTCCTTTTTGGCAATGGGACAAACCGTTCAGAATTGAAAATCATATCAGGGAGTACGAATGTGATGCCGCATTGACGCCAGAACTTGCAAATCAACTTTGTACTGAATATTTGAAGACTCCACTCACTCCGGGCCAAAGTCCTTGGGAAATGATTTTGTTCCCAAAATGTCAACTAAATGGAACTGAAAATGACGGCGAAAGAAGTGGGTTCATAATTAAAATCCATCATTCGATGGCAGATGGATTTTCTTTGTTGACGTTCTCAAGTTCTGCCATGGATCCTGGAGAAAAAAGAATTGAGACAATCAGACCGTCACATTTGAATAAAAATAATTTCCAAAAATTTGGTTCTCTACTCGCATTCTTGCTCAAGGCCCCGTTCCAATTTGTGCGTGGTTTAATTGACGCGTTTGACTTGAACGAGTGCCACATTCCAGAGAGCAAATTGTCAGAGAATATTTTGTTGGGGTTCAGTGACAGAATTCCTCTGCAGTTATTCAAAGACATCAAAACAAACTGTGGTGTCAGTCTCACGGCAGTCTTACTGGCTGGATTTACTGGGGCTGTCAGGAGTTTTATGCTGGAGAACGGGCTCAGGGTTCCAGAGGCCTTGCATTCTGTCACACCGTTTCCAATGCCCGGTCATTCTGGGAAGCTTAGGAATTTATTGTGAGGACTAAATTTTTCGTCACTAAAAAATTGGAGAGTTTGTTGACTCTATTTTCTTGTGTTTTTAGAACCACTTGCTTCATCAAACTTCCGGTTGGACTCCCAACTCCTGAGGAGCGACTCGTGGCAATTGAGAAATACTTGAAAGTTCTGAAACAATCCACTCAACCAATCACAATGTTCTATTTCCTTGCTTCTCTCGGTGCACTTCCGACTTTCATTGTCAAGATTTTTATTAAACAGTATGGTCCTACTGCACTCATTTCAAATTTTCCAGGACCGCAACAACAAATCCATTTGCTTGGTCGACCACTGGAAGACATTATGTTCACGGCTGGAATGCTTTCTGGAAATATTGGTAAATTGGAAGCAAACAATTTTAGGCAACTAATGACTGAATTGACTTCAATAATAAATTGTTTTGTTCTTGGCTCAGGAATAGGATTCAATGCTATGAGCTACAATGGAAGCGTGAGAATTCAGGCCGCTTTCAATGAAGCTGTGGGAACTTTGCCTTGCTCAAGTACATTCCTCCTTGAGAAGGTCATCCAGGAATTGCAGTCTTTGGCTGAGCTACAACACAATATCTGCACTTGATCTCGGCTTCAAAGAGAGGATCTTCAACTTTTTAGACATTTAGTGAAACCTGTCATAAAAACACGATTCTATTCTCGAACCAGCGAAAGCTAGCTACAACTTTTGTGTTAGTAAATTTAACAACGGCTAAAATTATACGATTTCCCACAGATTGATTTATTTCGAGTAAGTTACTATTTGCCGTTTTGCAATGTAATTTGCTAATGGATAACTAGAATTTTTATATTCTGCTAAAATTAATGGAGGTTATTTTCTTTGTACGAGAGCTTTGGAGATAAATGAATTTATTTTCTCTGTTTGCGGATCTTAACTTTTGAGAACACCTCAAGGAATAATTTTTTCTGAGTTTTAGTAAAGGTTTTTGCAGCAAAATCTTGACGTCCCAAGATGCCTAAAAAATCTTGTATTTAAAAGTTGTATTTGTGTTTGAACAACATTTTATTGGAGTGGTGTTTTTCTGCCTAAAAAACTGCTTGCAAACTAATAAATTCGAAGTCAATATTTGCGGTGAATCAGTCCTAATGTATGTAGTGCTAATGAATCTAGTCAACCGACTTACTGTAATCTGTACGCATCAAAATACTATCAATAGCAAATTATTGTTTCATGTACACTTTGGTTGAGGAAGAGCCAGTAGAATTGGTTCAGCTTCTAGAATTTGTCTCTGAGGAAGAGGATATGCTGGAATGGCTGGGACTTTGGTAAAGTTGTTTCCGGAGATGAGATGCTGCTGGAAACTGGAAGAAGAAGAGTGAAGAGAGTAGAGAAAAAGAAGATCGCACAACTCTAAACCTCGTAGTTTGATTTTGGAGAGTGAAAGTGAAGCTTGGAACGGAACATATTCGAGTGCACGTCTCACTCAAGTGGTGCCAGTCAAGTGCCGAAATAGCACTAGGACAGTTTTCCAACATTCACATTCGATCGAGCAGATCAGCAAAAATTTCTGGAAATAAAAAAGAAAAGAAGAAAAGAAAAAAATCGAATTATTGTTGCTCGCACTGCACTGCACTGTACTTGTACTGCAGAAACTACTGAACTGTTGGAAAAATAAGGAGACATAACTAGCTAGTATTTGGCCAACCAGTTCAAGCAGAGAGCGATTATTAAAAAAGTCAATAAAAATTCTGTCGCAGACTTTACAGACGGCGGAAATTACATTTCACGGTGAAAGCATTTTTCTCCACCGTGCAGTTGCAGCTCCAGCACCAGAAGCACCACTACAGCACTAACATGTCATAAAAGTACTTTCCGCAGCAGCAGTTTCTCTGGAATTTCTTTAATAACTTTCGCATACAGACCCGCATTGAAAACCTGTGCACTTTCTCCAAAAATTTTCATATGTTATAGCCAAAGGCAAGGCAAGGCAAGACAAAAATAACCCAGTCAGTCAACGTCATGGCTCGAAACTCGATACCAACGATTGCCGATGATAAGAATCCATTGTCTTCTGCGTTCATGTCTCCAGCTCCAGCACCATCGACAATCGCCCAACCAGATTTTTCCAGTTTTCATTTGCCTCATCCAGTCACGACCCGTGTTTACCCTTACATAAACTTTGCCAACTCTTCCAGTCTTACTCAAAAATATATGAAAAAATCTAAAAGTTTTACAGCCTCAAGCATTTTTCGATGTTGCGTTTGGTCCTTCCTTGGATTCAGCATTTGCGCCCTTGGGATATTTCTCGGATGGAATTTAAAGTTGATTCGATTCGATTTTCATCTGTTAGGAGAGCAAGTTGGAGAAGATGCATCAGCGAGTGGGAATTATTTTGCAGATACAGATGCAGATGTGAGTCTGACGACGACGTTGAATTCGAAAAAATGTACGAATCCAACATGTATGCAGGCAGCGGCTAGACTTTTACATCGTCATGATGCGACGGCAGACCCTTGCTCGGATTTTTATCAGTACTCTTGTGGGAATTTTATTGCTCACAATGAAATCCCAGATGATGGGTTCCAGAGGTCAACTCTACAGGAAATGCAGGAAGGGATCTTGGTCGACATTAAGAGTAAGTATTTTTTTTCAAAATCTCAGAATCGCACAGTTTGTTTGACAAATTTTAATTCCTCATTTCCTTTTTGGTATTAGTCTTGTATGAGACCTTAAAAAAAGTTTTCAGTTCACCATCTTCGCGGGAATTTCTTGGCACTGCACTGAAAATTTTGTGCTTTCACTTTTTGGTTCCTACCGCTAAGCGCTAGCCTATAATTTATTAGAATCGGTGGAAGTTGGCCAAAAAATCTAGAGACGGAGACCTGTCTTTTTGAAACGAATCGGGTTGGGATTTTATATGGGCATCGTACTCCGCGTCTACGTTTGTATCTTTTGCTAATGGAAGAATGGAACTCAGTCTCGTCTTGGCCGACATAGGCCAAGACGTATTTTCATTTTGAGAATGCTGAAATGGAAGACCACGAAAAAACTCTTAGCGTAATTAAAATTTTGAATATGCATTAGCCAGAGAGGACCGGTGCAGATATTTCTCCACGGTTCGTTGTATTTATTCTGAGTCTAAGATGATAAAAAAATTGAAAGAAACTGTGAACCTGCAATAGCAAAAATGCAAGTGATATCGCATTCAATACAAGGAAACTAGCTTGGCTTGGCCTGGCCTACTTTGGTTTTGTAAAAAGAAGGACTGTGCTGTGCTCTCTCTGCCTTTCCCCCGATTTATGTAGATACAGGGAGAAAGAAATTCGAGACTTTGACTTTTCTACATGTTCTGTTCGGGTAGTACATAGTACCGTACAAGTTAAAAATATTAAGACCGTCTTGCTGCTCTTGCATGCCTGGCTGGGCTCCTTGATCTGAATGCGAATCGCTCTAGTCGGAATTGCCAAAAAATAAAAGAGAAAAAAGTAGGAAGAAAGAATTATGGGGAAATATGTTGGGGTTGAAAAGTCTAAGAATCTCTGGGCTTTTATTGAACCGATCCATCTTTTCTCCCTTCATAACGAATAAATGTAGGCAACGCAACGAAACACAAGACAAGACAAAAAAGAGATGCATGCATTCAGCAATTTTGGAGCAGACTTTGGGGAGCTGAGCTAGTTTGGTGAAATTGTGCCAAAATGTTTGCGTTTTATGGATTTGGTTCAACAATAAGCGCAGCAGTATTATTATCTTAAACTGGTTGGGTGCACACTGCTAAGCCAGACCTGCTTTCTCCATGCCCGATGGAATGCACCAGAGACAATTCTAAAAGTTTTTAGTGCCGTACTTTGCTAGGTTCAAACTGCGAAAGATTTGGAGTTTTTCCATTCGAAAAGTACCTCGAACCTTATTCGAGGATTATCAGGAACCAGTTTCCATTATTCGCACTCAAATGTTCCCAACAGATTAGATTCACGATATTTTTCAAAAGTTAGGAACGTGAAAGAAAAAAAAGTCCATAAAACTAAATTAACTGGGGAAGCATACATAGACTTGCACTTCATTAATAAATGAGACGACTAAAAGAGCGATTCATTAGTGACTTGGGCTGAGGATAAAGTTTCTCCAGCCTGGAGCCGCTCAACCGTGTCGCCCAATTTCTATCTTTTCATCCTATGAATCTTAAGCGGTGAAAGTCTGTTTCGGAGTGAATTAATGAATACATCCTTAATTGCAGTCTTATTGCTTTATTATGCTGAAGATGGGAGAGAAGAAAAGTAATTAACAGAATGTATGTAAAGTAATTAATTAAATTCACACACAACAACTCAGCTCGCTTTGCGAATCGCCCGGTGGCTGAATTCTGGATAAATTCAATTCAATATCATTGAATTGAATAAGTCCCTAATTCCAATGATGTTAAGTTCTGCTGCACAGACTTTTCTTTTGATTGGATTCGTTTGTTGTTGCTCGTTAATTTTGCAGAACTTGTTGACCAACCGAGTCAGCCGAATGAAAACAACGCAATCAAGAAGATTCGTCAATTGTACAACTCTTGCATGCACAATAGTTTCCGAACATCTCACTACAGTGACTACAAGTTTTTGCCGATTTTCAATGTACTGAATGAGAATGGAATTGGAGTTTGGCCAATTTTACAAGGACCAGATTGGAATACTTCAGACTTTGTGCTGGAACGAGTCTTGGCTCAACTGTTCACGTTCCAAGTCCAGAGTATTTTCAAAATTTATGTTTCACCGGATGAAGCAGACCCTACAAAATACTTATTGGAGGTAATCACATTTCGGATTTTTATCTTTAGAATTTTTAGCGATGGTTTTTGAGGTTTTAATGCTGAAATTTAGAATCCGGTTTGCCTAATCATGCCATTCCAATCCAAATCAAGAAGGGAAACTAACTAATGAGCTGTTGCTAGTTAATAAATAGCAGTTTATTGGCTGAATGAAAAGAGCTGAGAATTTTACACCAATCAGTAGTTGAGGCAAATTCGTAGGACAGTTTAGAAAATTGCTTCAATATTTATACCAAATTTCCCGTCATAATCTAATACTCAATTAGTTGGCCACGTACATCGTGTAGCGTAAATGGAACAATAAATTGCTAGTTTTCGATTATTGACAACAATCCGTGCATCCGACTCTCAAGCACCACTGATCCCAGAAGACGACAAACAACCTGTCATTACGTTAACATATATGCGAATTAAAATTAGTTTAGTCATCGACGTTTACTCGACTAGAAAAGTACTCGCGAGGAATAATGAAAAGAAACACTACATTTGGCACAATAAAAGCATGTGCTTTTGATTTCTAGTCACTGTGCTCCTAAAAATATATTTATTTTTACTTTGGCACAACCTAAACATTACAAGCCTTCTCAATTTATAAGCACAGGTGCACAGGTGCACATAAACTAATTAGATCCAAAAACTTGATATAAGGGCTTTTGACGACTAAAAAATATTGGAGCGTGTAAGAAGACCAAAACCAATGAGACCACTAGGATTCCCCCTTAGGTCGAGGTTTCAAGTTGGAAATTTTTAATTTTGCAAAATTCATAACAACATGACTGCCAAAAACGAATTTTTCGTTTGAAACAATAAAGGCACTTGTTACATTATAAACCCATTTGATTCTAATAACGATTGTTATGGGTTCAGTAAAGTAACATCAAGATTACAAAGGGCCACGAAGTTTACAAGCAAGGCAATGCTTTCATTCCGGCGAACACCGTATTTGTACAACGGGTTGACGTTAGCAACATCAACCTTGACCCGAAACCGCAATCGGTCAATAGTGCGCTCCGATAAAGTCTAAATAATTGTCCCCAACGGGCATGTTGAAATTACTCCATTTTCAACCCGTTTTTGAGTAAACTCCGTCCAAAAACATAAGCCGCGGTGATAGGATTTCCTGGACCTAAAATATTTTTTAGATCAACGAGCGAGCCCACCTTGGGAAGCTAAGGCTCAAAATGTTGCTCTAACTCCGAGGTTAGGTTTAGGTAATAAGGGAACGAAATGGGAACGTGATTGTCTTGTTAAATCCGTAAGCACGTAATCCAAACACTCTCGTGCACTGACTGTGCTCTGAACGAGATTGAAATCTTTAAAAAGCTAGCTGAAGAAACTGTAGAAGCCAAGCCAAGCCGAATGCAGGAAGCTAGGGAAAGATAAAGTATTGATGATAATGTTCTCCGACACTAGATAAGGTTTATTGCATTATTGATCACTCTATCCACTCAACTTCACGAGCAGCACAAGCATTTCTAGTCATTCTAGCACCACCGGCAGCACAGAGATCCATTCCAGAAAAAGAATAGTCTCGATTTGTTAAAGAAGAATCACATCACATAAATGTAAGCTGGAACCGCGGGCAAGGAACACTTCTAAGCTGACATTAAATTTTTTCGGGATTTTGGTGTAACGTGAGCGAATCAGTGTGTTCGTTCCAGGTTTTGCGAAATTTCTGAGCTTTAAAAACCTAGGAGTATGGTCACGGTACAATTTCATAATTTCGAAATTTGGCAAATCGGGACTTGACTCCAACGCGCAAGCACAGATAAAAGCTTCGAAATTTTGCAAAATTTAGTGTTTTTGGATTTTAAATGAACTGTATTTATTGGCTCTCAATGCAAGGCTTGGAATTTTCTGAAATTGAAGACATTTTAATTAAAACTTTTGCTGCAAAGCTGTGGAAAAATTAGGAAGGTTAAGCTAAAACACTGCTCTCGGGTCTCGGGTTTTGGAATGACTAGACACTTTGGAAGTTTCCCTTGCAAGTTGCCGCTGCTAAAGAAATTCGGTCCACTGAATCGAATCGACATTCGGTAAAGGAAAACGGAGGCAGGGCAGGGCAGAGGCAAAAGCAAAATTGCACAATTGGCCCAAACCCACATTAAATCTTTGCGATCCAAGTGCAAGAGGGTTTTCGCTTCTCCGATTTCTCAAGTGGATTCGGGATGAAGGCATTTATTTCAAATAATATTTCCTGTCAAGAGCGTTTCCAGAAGGCGGAATTGGACCGGATTGGACTGGAATTGCCAGCTGGAATTTTGCATTCTTGTTTGCTTTCTTTTGTTTAGAAGTGTTTATTTCTGAATTCAATACATGGAATGTAGGCGCCAAGCCAAAATTTAGATATTCATCGAACTTTAATATATTTTATTATTAGAGGGCAAGTACAACCGACAGCTTTTGCTTTGGTTTGAAATGTCGCTTATTCCTAATTTTTTTTATAACAAAATTGAACATTTTCTGCGTAGCTGTGTTCTCTCCCCGTCATCATCGCAAAACTTCCCTTCTTGGCCAGGCGAATGTCAAACCCAAGTTTTTAGTTCTCACAGATCACCTGTCACTGAAAGTGACCATAAGTGCTCCACTCGCTCACTTTATTCTTCTCTTCGATATCCACATATTTCACACATATTTCACACCGAATTCTAGACAAGCAAAGCATAGCATGGCACAGTACAGCATATGTGATGTGTGCGTCCCGTAAATAGGATGGCGCACATGTTTTTGCAACTGGCCTTGTCCGGTTGTTGTTGTCCAGCATTTGATCCGGAAGTTTGCCTCTTTGCTTCTCATCCCGTAATGGAAAATGGATGTAATGTACGATGTACGTATGCCGCACTCACTATCTAACCATGTCTCTTTTCGATTTGGACATTTGACAGTTTTACAAAGGAGAGCCGTCCATGGCGAGCGGATTCTTTTTGAATACAACTCACCCAGACTACATCAAATACGTGCGCTCCTATAAAAGATTGCTATTGGAGTCTGTCCTCATTCTCAGTCATGGGAAACAAGGAAGCCCGACCGTCACGGCTGACGTGGATGCTATTCTTGAATTTGAGACGAGTTTTGCAAAGGTACTCGTCGACAAATATTAATTGAAAACAATGGAGTGACTGGATATCCCGGAAATAAAGTCTTTGACATGCATAAAACCTACAAAAGATTCGAGTCCAGACACCCTGTCTCGCCAAAATCTACAAAATATTAATTATTTTTGCTAATTCTAAAACTAAGCCAAAACCAACTAATCCTTTTCTTAATCCATAGCTGGTTCAAAACTCCAAATGTCAGATTGACGGCTATGATTTTGACAGCGGGGAAGAAGAGTATGGGCATGTGACGCTAGGAGAAATATTTGTCAGAATTCCACAGGTTTGTAGTTACTTTCAAAATTGCAATTTCCAGACTCCATCTGTCCATCACAAGATGGGTGGAGGACGGCTTTAGCTCTTACAAAAATTTAATTAGGAAACTCGGCTTCAACTCAATCCTTCTAAACTCTGGCCGCAATGCAATGTAATGCAATGCAATAGTGTGAAACTCGTCTCAGTAATATGTTTTTGGTAGAATAGTCGTTAGCCGTGTGTAACGTAACATCTTATGTTGTCTTCTTGCCTTGTGTAATTAGATTGACTGGATCGCATTAATCCAAAACTTATTTGACAACTTGGAGTTGAGAAGAAATGTTACGGCGGACATGGTGGTTTACTTTCATTGCTCGGAATTTTTCCCTGGACTCGTGACTCTCATGGAACAGACTGACACAAGGTAAGGAAGGAGTCTAGAAAAAGAGTGAAGGTTTCTTTAGGACAACAAGACAAGGAATTCTTTCTCGTTTATTTTTTTGATCCTTTCATTCCACTCACTCAACAACATCACTTTCTTTGAGATTCTTGAGCAGTTTTTATCCTTTCGTTTTCGTTTTTTGGAGAACCCCTGAGCTCCGGCAGAGGTGAAAGTGAACTTTCTCCCAAAATCTACCAGAATTGCTAACGTACATTTGCAGCAGCTTGCACTCTCACTCGACTACACATCATGTACATGGATCCATCCGGATCCTTTCACAGGAGCATCTATCTCTAAAGCCTCCTTGATCCCAATCCCTAGAAAGTTGTAGAGTCAAACGTTAGTAGAACTGGAACGAAAATGAAAATAGAATTTGGAAGAGACGAAACGAATAGTAGGCTAACTGGAAGGCTTAGAACTTCAAGCTCCAAGCTTTTCGGTGTATTTTCATGGCTAAAAAAAGCGAGAGCCAGAGCTGAAGCTGCAGCTAGTGCTAGAGTCTGAGCAGGGATTCGGTGATTCGGTTCAGTCTGATACAATTGCAATGCAATTCAGTGCTCAATGTTGTGTACGTTTGCAAGTTGAGCAGCGATAATTTATCCAATACCTTTGGGATTAGACCATCCAACAGCACAGCACAGCACTGGAAGGAAATGCTTCCAGTGCTGGAAATACAACTAGAAAACTACATAGAATGGCTGGAGCTGGCAAAATATATGTAGGGTTTCTTTATCTGTTCTACTCTTGTCAGAGTTCTCATTCGTAAAGAAGAAACTTTCTCCAAGGGAATAAATTTGGCGTAACGTAAGAGTTTTAGTAGTCACAGTCAGGCAGGCAGTCAGCAGTTCGTTCGCTCGTTCTCCTTTGTGTTTTGTGGAGAGTTCCGAGTTCGTTGTATGTATGTCATTCCTCATCGGCCCGTTTTCTTTTTTTGAATAATTCGTTTATGAAAGAAGAATAGCATCGAACAATAATACGATTGGGTTGGGAAATATGGAAAAGTTTTGAATTTGAGAGACTAGGGAAACTAACTCTCCCAGCTCAGAGTTTGCGAAGTTGAATTGGAAGGTATTGTTCATTGTTGCGAAACCTACCAACACATGGGAGAGCTATTGAAAACAAGCAAATTCAAAAACTTGTTAGAATGTTTTTGGCAACAATTGAATTGAGTTCATCCGAACCTTGAGCCTATTACAGGTTTTTGCTCTGAAAATGTCAATAGTTGTTAATTCCATAAGTTTTTCGCATAGTTTTCCTGCTCTAGATATTATCAGAAATATTTCATATTTGAGACTTCTAGAATCTCTAAAGCAAAATTTTATGCTGCTGGCTGGCTGTCTGGTTGCTTTCACTGAAAAGTAAATTATTGTAGTACTCCCAAGAAATGCAAGAAGAAAAAGTTGAAGTTTGATGAAAAAATCTATCAAGACTACTGGTGCTGGCGCTGGCTGGCTGGCTGAAATGTGATTTTCGTTTTTGGAAAGTTGGAATACTTTTTGTAAACATTGAAATTCAATTACCAGAAACACGGCAGTTTTAGATTTTCAAAAGGAATGCATGCAGTGTCGTGGTCGTGGAGTCGCTAGGCAATGTTTATTGGAATTGTATTCTGCCGTGCAAACACATTACAAGTTTTGGTTTGAAAAGCAAACAAAACTTGGCCATTAAAATGAAAAGCACATAATGCGCGTCTCTTGTTTCACAACCAAGTCAGCCAGCTTGCTTTGAGGTTTTTCATGAAAACATAAAACGTGCACGTAAAATTCAACTTTGGTTTTATTGTATCCGGTTGTGTTGTTTGAGAGCTTCATCCGTAGCGAGTAGCGAAGTGAGCTATTGCAAACTGCATATTTTTTTATAGATTTTTTGAAGTTAAACATCAAATGGAAATCATCAAAACGGATGAAAATATAATATTAGCATTAGTTTTGTTGACTTGCTTGTGTGATAGTTAAATTCTTTCACTTTTGCACAAATTGTGCAAATATGTACTCACAATCACACCGGATTAGATTGGAACGATTTTTGAATTTACAAAATAATGAGAGCTGCTAGTACACAGAACCATTTAGTTAAAGGAATAACTATAAAATAAGGCTGAGTGACAAATTTAGATTACATAGAATTTTACTTCGCTTTTAGCTACTTGTTTTCTTGTGGTGTTCTTGACCCTGGGTTTTCGTGTTTTTTGAATTGTTCTCATTTCTCAATGAAAAAGGGGAAAAAATTGCTAGTAGTTTTTGATAAGTTGATTTTTGCGGTGCGAATTTGTAAAACAAGAGAAACCCACTTCATTATAAAATAGAAACTTGGTCGCACTTTGTAGTTTTTATTTCAAGTCAATCTATTGTAACAAATCTTCATTTCTGAGTCAGGTTTTGAAATTTAATTAGGAATAATCTGCTGAATTCGTTTCGAAAATATACAACATGGCGAGCATCCCCGCTAAAGGAAACCCCATAAAGTCAAGAAATATAAATCACAAGTGTTATTGGTGAAAGGTGTTAGCAGTTCGAACTTCACTTGCTAATAAGTCACACCAGTCAGCACAATTTTGAATTTCAGTCGATGTATACCTTAATACTTGATGGGACAATGTCTTACAATTCGTCGAAGATATTACGTGGCTAAGTAAGCCAGCATGGCAAATGGCTGAAACAAATAAATTTGTTCGGTTACATAATAAGAATATAACTTGCACTAAAAACGAAATGCTAAACTTGAAGAAGAAGACAAACAAAGTGCAAATGAGACATGACAAAATGACAACAAAATCCTCAAGACTAATCTTGTTTCTTCCCCTGCTGACTTCCCTTCTGACTTTGCAGAGTTGTCTCGAATTACCTCATCTGGCGTTTTGTTTTCCGCTACATGCCTTTCTTGGGAAACAAGTTCCTTCAAATTTGGATGGAGTTCATGAAGGATGTCCCTGACACGAATGAGGAAAGACTTCATTTGTCAAGGTAAATGAAGGGAGCAGAGAACTTGACTAAAAAAACCGGAAAGCTTTCTCCAGAGTCTGTTGCTACGTCTGCACCTAGACAGAAACGAACTTGCTGATTTCTTTGTTTTTGGTGAAAACTGTATACATGCTTACATGTACAACATAATTTGATTCTCCCCAGGTGGAAACAATGTGCGAGTATTGTCAATGATGGATTTGGTATGGCCGTCGCCTACTTGTACGTTCAAGAGAGCTACAAAAACACAACAGAGTCAAAAGTGAAGGAAATGATTCATTATTTGAAGAAGGCTTACAAGGAAGTCATTCTGACTCAGACTTGGGTTCCCTCAAACTTCAAAGACGACTTGGTGGATAAAGTAAGTCAGTCAGTCTCACTACTTGGACTACTTCCTCTTCTCAAAAGACTAATGGATTTAATTGCACACCCGACGAGGCTAGTTAGCTAGGCAGCAAGGCTCGGCTAGGCTTGGAGTAAGGAGGAATGCATGTTCATGGTCCACCGAACCATGAACTACTTACTCTTTGCTGCACATAAAGAAGAACAAAATCTAATTCAGTTTTGCTTGAAATGTGAATATTTTGCTTTTTATCTTTTCAGCTTATGAACATGGGAGAAAAGATTGGCTACCCTCCTTACATTATGCAGGATGAAGCATTAGAACTTGAGTATGATGGCGTAAGTTTGTCTCCAAGGAATTTTATCATACACGCGATAGTCGCCATTAAACTTCTTCCAAGCTGAGCACTGAAATATTGTAAAACCCGCAAAAGCTCCCTGAAGAAAAACAGTTTTTGTTGAAAGAATTGGCAATGTAGAAAATCGTTATAATTTTTGGTGAAATTCATTCTCAAATTCAAATCTTGCCAAATTTGCCATGACTATGACTTCGGCTATCGACACGCGTTAGGCGCCACGCGACCTGATAAACTTTCCTACAGTCGCAGTTGGCAGGTGACAAGGATGACTATTCTGTCAAAGAAATCTCCAGAGAAATGTTTTGCAGAGAATATAATAGGCAATGAGAAGAAAGCCTGTCATTATGGGAGCTAAGAATTCTATCAAAGTCAGTAACGTGTCAACAAGGCTTTGGAGTGTCCGAATTACGATTCTACTTTCGCCTAGTAGTAGTAGAGATTCAGAAAGTCGTTTTGTTTCCTGTAATTTGTACTAATCGGACTTCCACCTTTCTGACTTTCTCCAAAACTTCCTCCGTTCAGAAGTCAGGAAGACCTTGATTCCTTTGGTCTAGTCAAAGTCAAAGCACCACCGCACCGCTGCTTTGCTGTTCTCTGGTCTTGTGGCCTTTCCAACACTCGACTGAACTGAACTGAACTGACTTGATCTCATTATGTTAACAACTTCCGCAATCTCAATTTTTTATTACACATTGGCCACGACTTGTTGGCAGATGAAGAGGTCTCGTTCAAAGGAAAAGTACCCAGTTTTGCACGGCTCCGAGTTTTTCGAGACAGTCGTAGTAGTCTTCGTAATGGTAAAATATCCAGGAAAGTCAAAAGTCTGCTTGCTTGCTTGCTTTCCCTTCCTGCCTAATCTTCCCATCGTTGAATTTTCTCGTAGTTGGACTTCACAGAGGAATACTTGCTCATGAATATTCTCAAATTGCGAAAGTTTGAAGTGTACAAGGAGATCAGGAAAGTGAACCAGGCTGTGGACAAGGAGAGGTAAGGAACGACTACGACTACCGTGCTACCCAGATTTTCCATCCGAGTCTAGCCTGCGTAGAAGCATGTGGGCTAAGGAATAATGCTTGCCAATGCCATGGAATCGTAAATCATGGGCCGTGGCATTGGCAGACAGGAAGGCTTTTGGAGAATGACTAATCATTTATGCATAATAAATATGTATGCTCTTCCGTTTAGGGATTGGATCATTCTGCCGCTCGTAGCAAATGCGTTTCATAACCCTGCGGCTAATGAAATTGGTAAGGTCAATGGAATTATGTTTTAGAGTATTAGCCTAGCCAGGCCAACCAGAAACAGTTGTTCTAAATTGTAATTGCACCATGCACGGCTTGCACGGCAAGTGGCAAAGTGAGTCTAGAAATTATGCAAAATTGCCTACGGCACCACAGAGAAAGTGAAATACAAAATCTCGAGGGACAAATTAGTTTATGCAACTAATTAGTAAGTCGCCGGCGATTCTCTACATTTTTCTTTTGGTTTCTGGGCTCTCGTTTGTCCCAAGATCTTTTGTGGATATGCATACGTATTTATGGTACAATTTTTATAGACCTTAGAATGTTTATAGATCAGTTCTACCAATTCTGGTTTCGAACTATGCAAACTCTTGATGCCAAAAAATTGTCAAATTTTACTCAACTGGTTTCGCGATAATTAACAAGACTGAAAATAATTTTTCACAATCTGCACCACATCGCATCGTCTTGCATTCACGTACTAAAATGTCCGCCGAGACTTTAACTGCCATCAGTAAATCCCTACTTCCCCTACCAAATCGAATAAAAAATTTAGAAACGTGATTAGTATTAGATTTTTTTTTGAATTTATCTTCAAACTGAAACATGACCTTCACAGACCGATGAAGCGACGTGGCGCGTGGACTCGCTTTGCCCGTTGCCAATTCTAAGCAATTGATGCACACGATCCGTCTTAATTGTCCAATCAACGCTAAGCCTTGTTTTTTCTACCTCTGCAGTAATTCCTCTGGGAATTCTCCGGTTTCCAATGTTTCATGAAAACTACCCCATGTATCTCAACTTTGCCAACTTGGGTGTCGTCATAGGACACGAAATGACGCACGGGTTTGATCACCAAGGTACAGAAATTCCAAATTCCAATTGGTACTTGGGCTTTTTTATTGGGTTCGCATTGATTCCCAAAGCACGTTATTCCGTGCAAAGGCAGTTCGACCAAATAATAATTCTTGAAATCGAATTGTGTGGTTCTTTTAGGACGATTTTATGACAAGAATGGGAATTTTACGTCTTGGTGGCCAGAAGAAGTGCTGACAGCTTTTAAGACCCAAGCAATTTGTTTCACAGAACAATACGCAAAATTCCAAATGCCAATGATTGAGAAGAACGTGGACGGGAATCACACGTTGGCAGATAACGTTTGCGATAATGCGGCTCTGCGGTTAAGTTGGTTGGCTTATGAAATGTGGAGAGATGATCATGGGCCGGAGCCTGGGCTACCTGGGCTCGACCAAAGCATTGCACAAATATTTTACATGAGTTATGGTCAGGTAAGAATTTCAAGTGACTAAAATCCTGCAGTCAAACGTCTCCAACCCTGCCCTGGTGAAAGCTAAGCTGGTGAAAGCTCCGCTTTCTATCTAAATTTGATTTTTTTTTATGTGTGCAGATTTGGTGCGAAGTGCTGAACAAGGAGGGCTATGAACAATACGTCAGAGACCCTCACAGTCCAGGTCAATTTCGAACTTGGGGAGTGGCACAGAATAATAAATATTTTGGTGACATTTTCAACTGTCAAAAAAACTCACCCATGAATCCGGAGAACAAATGTGTTCTCTGGTCTTAAGTCTTAAGAAGTCATGAAAACGAAAAGCTAGCTGTCTTTTTGGATTTTTCATCATTTTGCAAGCGTCGCTCGCTGTTCGCTGCGTAGCTACTCTCACTAGTAAAATGTGAGAATCATTTTTCTCCTCATGCGACTCACACAATTCATCGCCGCCGTTGAAGTGGGAAATGAGAGGAAATTTAGTGCTTACGTGTGTGTGGCGTTGAAGAAGATTCGACTGGAAGAATTTCGGTTTGCAAATTATGCAACCAGCTGCGGAAAGTCGTTACGTACAGTTACTACGAAGGCCAACACAAGCACGGCGTACATATACAGCCACATGCGTCGGCACTTTAATTTGCAGTCAGCTCAGCACAGCATTTGACTAGAATTTTGAGAGCCAAGCTGCTGCTGATGCTGCTGCTGCTGTTTGTTGAGAGAGAAGAAAGAAGCTGTGAAGCTGGCTAATAGGCTGGCTGAGTGAGGCTGAAATCCAATTTTTTAAAATGTCCCGTTTCGTTCGTAAATTACCTGGACAAATGTACCTGGGAAGGAAAAGAATATTAAAAGTGTCATTCCAATCTTGATGAGATGGATGTACCAATTTATCTTCACTCTCATTGTCCTCATAATTGATCTCATATTACAGCACTTGTCGACACATCTAATTCTTGGATTTCTCTCTAACCTAATGAGCCTCCTTTATGCAAGAGACTTTTAAGCTGATTTAGTAAGCGTTGGTTAGGCTCATCATTTGCTTGTTTAGGTGGTGACCAGAATGTGTACAGATTTGTCAATTATTACTAGCCTTTGATTGTTTTACTATCTAACAGGAATTTTTTACATTGTTTCGAAGAATTTGTCGAACTTTCACTTCAACCGAATTGTGAACAATGACAAAAAATTCGTAAGGCATTCCTCTAATTTCTGTCCTCTAATCTCTTGGCAATTTTGTTTTTCTTATAAATAGAAAAATCTGACCCCTGCCATTAAATTTGAGAAACTTATTGGGATCAGCGTTCGACATTCGATGAAGTCGAATGCACTATCGTTGTACGTGCAATTCGACAATTCTAAATTGGATTGGCCCAACAAATTGAGTGTGCTTTACAATTTTTAGCGTTAGAATCGTTCAACACATCACATGACAGGTGCACGATTTCAGCCAATTCTATAATCAGTTATGATTGGCTAATAGAGGCTAAGGCCGCTAAGGTCAGTTGGTTACCCGGAAGTAAATCAAATTATTGGTGCTCTCGATAGCAGTTAATTTCCTGATTGAACTTTGGAAGCAGAAAGTGTCGCCAGGCGGTCGGCCGCTAGCAGTTTATATAAATTGAGTGTATAATTAGAAGACCTAAAGTAGTGATTAATATATTAGAGTAATTAGTAATTAGGACCTGTGGTGTTATGGCCCTAAGGATTGACAGCATGATCATCTTATCACATTCTGTATATTAATATGTGTTTAAATAAACACAAGAAACGCACACTTGTAATGTGATATTTCAAATCATTCCGTGTAGAAATAAATTGTGACCGCTTTATTGCATGCACGAAGTGACATGCTATGCATTCGTTCTGTCCGTCCGTCATCAAGCTCACGGTCGCAAAGTTTGACGAATTCACTTGACAATTTGCAAGGATGTTCGTTGGGCCC
>JAQGCM010000577.1:0-23468 GCA_034699705.1 Hymenaphorura dentifera | reverse complement strand
TATTTTAATTGTAGTTTCTGCATTGTGTTAGATTTTCCTCAATTCTCAAGGTTGTTAGTTGGGTATTTCAATCTACAATCTACATAATATTTGGTAGAAATCAGAAGCTGATCGATCCTATCCTCAATCAAGGATTGATAGGGTATCTTTGAGGCCAAAACGTGTTTTTATAGGATCAGCTCATAGGATTCAGCATTGTCATTTATTAAATTTTTAGCGACCTAGAATAATGAACTTTGCCAGCTGGATAATAATTACAATTTGGTTTAGCATTGCTTGCTATTGAGTGTGAAATCGGTTGACAAATAACTGGATAAAATTATACATGTACGTACATACATTCTATTCTAGTCAAACAAAATAATACCTTTATTATTGAACCTTTAAATTCTATTTTAGCACAAAGATAGTTGGATTGGATCGCTTATGCCTCTAAGATTAAATAAGTATATTTTATAGTTTTAATGGAAATGTTGAATATTCTGCTGTGTCCAATGCGAGCGTAGTGCAAGGTGTAACGAATTTGTACTGAAACGAACGAAATCAAAAGATTTTTATTTTTAAACCGTTAATGCAATGGTAGCAAAAATGTTGAAATTGTAATTACATGTAAGGCCATCCTCGTCAAGTTTTGCAATGGTAATGAAGATTCAGGACAATCCAGAAAGTTCTTAACCATAAAATGATGATTGAGTTTCAAGCTCAGATCCCTGGTCTCCAGGAATGCCCATAATTTCTCCTGAAAAATGCTTCCGGCGTGAATATTTTCGATCGGAACTTTCTTGCAGGCTTCTAACAGTTTGTTCATTTCGTCAATGTCTAGCAATTTGTCGTTCTGACCTCGACCTTGCCTTGTCATGTAGTGATAACAGCCAACATCAAAAATTACGGCTTTGACCTGATTCGGGTCAAATTGATGGTTCAATGGTTTTGCGGCGGCTAGAGATGTTCTCTCGTTGAATAGAACAGAAAAGGAATCATGGCTGGGCATCGAGTCCGTGATGATATTTTGCTGATAGTTTTTGGCTGAAATGTTATTGGAGAGCAGGGCGCTAACGTCTTGATAAAATCCATTAATGAGTAAAGAAGCGTTTCTCATGTCAAAGATTTGTCGAGTAATTCCTCCGTGATCATTCGAAATTTGAGCACACAACGACTGATCTGCATCTCGTCCAAATGCGAGCGTAAATATTGGCGTTTTCGACTCTTTGTTCAACTCTCTGAGTCTTCTAAGAATTTCGGTTCGATTGGTCAAACCGGAAGTAGCTTCTCCATCAGTCAAGAAAAATATAATGGATCGGTATAAAGGACTTTGTGTTTTTTGAACAAGTTGTAGGGCAGCCCTCAAAGCCCCGTATACATTTGTAGAGCCACTTGCTGTTAAGTCTTCCACGAACTTTTGAGCACTGATTTTGTGTCTGTCATTTGCTGGAAATGGAGACTTGTTCGGAGGCATCGGATCCCATCCCTGCCAAGTACAACAATTGTAGGTTTTAAATTGATTCAAATAATTTTACGACAAGTCTGATTGACTGCTTACACGAATAATATCTGAAAACGTTATGATGTCCAAAAAATCATCATTTTGCAAATCATTTAGAATTGTTTTCATGCCATCCTTCAGTTGCTGCAATCGTCTTTCCGCCATTGATCCGGAAATATCGAGCACAAAAATTGTATGCATTGGATGAACAGGAGGATCATCGGAATTCCACGTTTCGGTTGCAATAAAATGTGTAAAGTATCCATCTCGAGCCTGGATTTTTTTTTAAATAAAGTAAAGTACTAGTTGGCTAATCCCAATCACACAATGAAGTTCAGTACCAAGACTTCGTTGTCTTCAGAATCGAGGGCTAAGTCCATTAAAACTGTGAGTTCTCCCAACACTGACTTTGAAATAAGATCCAATAAATCAGCATTTTTCGGTGTCCATCGAAGAGTTACTTTGTCGGTTGTAGGATGCGAGGTATCTAATTAGTTAATAAAACCTATTTTATAAGATTCAACGATAAAAATTTGATTTGCATGAATTTTGACTGACTGAATTCTGGTGGATAAAAAGACTTTGGAATCGAAAGTAATGTTTTGATAGGCTTGGCCTGCTCTTCTATATTCAAAACAACATAGAACTTTCTCACGGCCGACATCTGAAAGAATCGCATTTTTGGTACCAGTTGGCTTAATTAATTAAGATGAGTTTGGTTTTAATGATTACCTTTTCCGGTTTCACAGAGATTTTGTGTTCGTAGCGTGAATGCGTCTGGTAAATTCGTATTGGAGTCAATTCTTCATAAGTGAGCGTGACGTTTACTCTTTTGCCAGGTGGAACTTTAACAATAAGTTCGAAATTGCGTAACTCGCTGTAAAAATTCAAGATTTGGTCGGAATTATAACGTAATTCTCTCATCGTGAACTAAACATAATTATAACGACCAAATTACCTATCCTTACTGCGAACAACAAGACCAGCCAATTTGCTGCGATCCTCAGCGTTCGTATCAATATCAATTTCATTTGCTGCATTGTTTGTATTTCTTGAATGAAAAGATGCCTCGTAACGCTTATGATCCATCCACCTGTCAAAATTGTATTATTGCGTACCTTTTTTAATATAATTAATCGCAAAATTTATGTAACTTGCAATTCTGCACCAGAAATGAATCCTCCGGATAGACGACCGGTCAAGGAAAGCTTGGAAATTTCAATATCAAATCGAACATTTTGAGATTTGCTCTTGCGATTCACGGCTTGAAATAAAATGTGCGTCTGAGCATATCTGAATTTTATATTCGACTGGATGTATAGGTATTCGATTAACACTCCATCACCAAACTACAAAAATTCACAACAATTATCAAATTGAATAATTTGGAACTTTGGCTAATCTGGAATAATCAGTAATTATCGGTATACCCGATTCGAACGAGAAGATTTATGAACTGTACGGCAATCTGTGTCCGAAATTCCAAACGCACAAATAAGTATGCAATACACGAACAGTTGGACATAATTTCTTGCAATAGTAATTGTGAAATTTGTTCGGTTGATCGCAGACATTATTTACCCATTCACAATTTGTAAATCGTGTTTGTTAGGTCACAGCACAGGGAACACCATTTTGTTCCGAAAAGTGTGTGGAGAATTCTTGTGCTCTTCTGCCAAAACTTATATAAGCGCAGCATGTGCGCACAGTTCTGTTTGACTGAATAATTTGCATTTGTAGTAAATCGGTGTGTGAACGTGTGATCAGACGGAATGGACTTTAAAATCTGGTTCACACTATCACACTGATTTTCGACAAAAAAAATTAGTGTGAGAAACACTGTAAAGATTGCCTGGCTCAGTGCAGTAGTGTTGGATTTATTTGCAGTACGAGATGAGATGTCTTATCAATTCAGAGCTTAGAGGGTGTCAGTGCTGACCTTTTAGTCCCGCTCAATACTACTGCTCAATATTTTACTAGTTGTATCAGATTTGTCTGGCATTCGCAAGCTTGGTCCCCAATAAGCTAAATCACAGTATACGAGATTTTACATTGGCAGTTTTAAAAAATTGGAAATTGAATGGTGTTAATTTTATGGGCATCTTTAAAGTGCATTGATCCTCAAATTCTCGGAAATAATTCTTAAGGCGTAAATAGTCAAGAAAAACACGGCTGCAATTTTTCTCAGATTCAGTAATCCTGAATAGAATCCCATTTACAAATTGCAAATTTGATGGCATTACATTTATGATTTATCATATCATTTGGATTCCATGTCCGTATTTTTTTTGGTTCGGAGAGTTCGTTGACCAAAACCAAAACACAGCAAAAGTTGAATTTAGATAAGATGTTGAAATGTGAAAACTGCAAGAACTATTGCATTCTTAGTTTTATTTTAGCACCAGAGCAGCACAAAGTCCAAAAACATTTCTTAATTTTACGAGCTGGGACTGGGACATATATTTCACGGTGCTTTTGCATTAGCGATGCTTTTTAGTACAGCAGACTCCGGCGTAGAAGGAATGAACGGCTCTGAAATATCGAGATTATTTTCGAATTAAATCGAGAATCAAGATGTCTACGGAAATGCAAAAAAAATCGACTCACTTTAGGTCTTGAATGGGACAAAAGTAGGATTTTTTGTACAGCTCAAAATCATCAATGAAGGCGGACTTTATGCAATCTTTCAAATGCTTGCATTGACCTTTTCTATTTCCTACTGATTTGCATTCATGGTCAACATCGGTCTCATCTGCTGGCTTAGCTTCCTGAATTTAGGAGTAAAAGAGTTTATGATTTTGGTTGTTTTTCAACAATTCAGGTTTCAAAAATCTGTCGAATTGTCTGAATTGTTGCCAGCACTTACGGAATCTTGCTGTATGATGCGGAATTGATCATTGTCACCATTCACCCTCACGGTGATTGTGTAATCAGTCAACCATAAGATGTCATTAAGAGTTAATCCCTTTGAGTGCCTCTTTTCTTTTTTAGAATCTGATTTAGACTTTTCGAGTTCAGATTTCGTAGGAGTAGTAGGAAGATCTTTGTCCGCATCTTGGCTTGGTTTTGCTAGACTTTCGCTGCGGTCAGCATCAGCATCTTCTTCGGCTGCCATAGGAGTTGATTTTGAAATAAAGCTAGGACGGCTGGGAGCAGCTTCTGAATAATCGACTGCTGCAAAAAAGTTTATGTTGAAAATTGGAAATCTTAATTTGACACTTAGTTAGTTCTGCAACAAGTTCTGCAACAAGCACACGCACAAGATTGGGGACCACCATTGAAGGGTTGTGCGCTGAAATGGCCAGCTTTTCTTAGACTACTTTTACCAAAGTGACCACCACCACCATTAGAACCAGCTCCGAGGAAAGATTGTCCCTGCAAGGCTACGCCTACAAAAATATGTTCCAAATGCTTCATTCCAAGATGTTATTGATTTATGATTATTGATATTGCGAACCTGAGTTCTGTTTTCTGTCTGCCGAGAAAATACCAGTTTCATCATAGCCCGTCGGCTTAACCACCACTAAGGATGTCAGGGATGTGACAAATCCGTACTAAATAAATTCAATAGTTTTGCTTGCCACTATTAATACATTAACAGTAAAATTAGTTTATGAATTGGGTCGTACCTTCAAGGCAATTCGAAGAGCTCTTTGCCTCGGAGACTCTTCATATCTATTGTGTCTCGTCAAATCTTGACTATCTTGAGCAAAATCCTTGTCAATCAATTGTTGAATTGTTAAGTAAGCCCAAAGTCGTTCTAAAAATGAATCTTCTTGGGTGACAATGGGTCGACGAGTTGTCGGCGGTGGAGGAATTGGTGGATGGTGATGACACCACCAATTCCAATGACTGTAAACGATGGGACGATGCCAAAATCGGTGCCCTTCCCTGCCGATTCCGTCCACCCCAAGGGGAAAATAGCACTCGTCGTTTGGAATGTATCGAATCAGTGAATCTCCATCTCTTATGGGCATCATGGGTCGAAGTGATTTTCCAGAATTCTCAGCTGCTACCCTTGGAGTAATTTGACCGGCAACTGCCAACTCAGATCCACCAAAAAGCGTTGCAAATCTAATATTTGTGACACCTTCCACATCGTAGTCTGGAGAAGTGTAGTTAAATTTAACATTTGCTAGCAATGGGGAAGCAATTTCATTGTAAAACCCTTTCAGCTGAAGAACTGCATCTGCAGCTTCATAAATTTTCCTTGCGAAGCCATGATTTTGGAGTGACAATCTTCTGAGAAAGGTAAAGTCTGCACTTTCTCCAAACGCAAGAGAAAATATTGGAACGTAAATTCTTGAATTGACTGATCGAATTCGAGACAAAATTTCGGACGGGTTGGTGACTCCGACAGTTGGTTCGCCATCTGTTAGAAATATTAAGAGTGGTTCAACGTTTAGAGGAAGAGGTTGTTGGTATTCTTTGATCCAATCCGATCCATGCATTTCTCCATTTGCTTGACTTGCTGGACTCCCACTATAGTAATATCTCCTCGTGTTTTTTAAATTTGAAATTAAATTGAGAGCATCGTTGAGTGCGTCATGAATATTTGTTCCGTCTGTGGCTATCAAACTATCCGTGAAACTTTTTGCATGCAAAATGTTGTCTGCAGATGCTATAAATGGCTGCGTTTTCCAACTACGATCTTGACCAAAATCACCTCCAAACATTTCGGTATGGTGGAAACCGTAATCTGATCTTCTGATGAAAAGATCTCCTGGCGCCCAGTGCTGTTTTAAGGAATAAATTTGTAGAATTTATGAATACAAAAGTACGAAATATTGAACATTGGATATTAACTGTGATAGTTGATGAAAATATGATAATGTTCAAGAAATCATCTCGATTTAAATCGCCCAAAATCTTTCTCATGGCTTCTCTCAGCTGCTCGATTTTTCTACCCATCATGGACCCAGAAATGTCGAGAACGAAGACTACATGCTTCTGCAATGGTTTGAGATTAGTTGGCGCAAAGAAGTGAACAAAGTATCCGTTCATGATCTGCAAAAAAATTAGGTTTAAAATGTTTCAACGTAAAAATAAAAATACCGAAATTGTCGATGGCCGATTGCTTACTAGCACTTCACCGGCATTTTGCTCTTTGGCTACATCATACTGTACAACGAATTTTCCGACTTGTCCTGTACGTGTGTTTCGTAATTTGGCTTGCTCTGATTTTGATGGGCGCCAAGTAATTCTTGCTAAATTCGCAGCTGGTCTTTCAATTAATGCTTCATCGTCTGCAATGAAAATGATTCAAAAATGGCATTAATTTAGTACTTTCCTTTTGTAAGGAGCTTCCTTAGTACTTTGATCTTTATAGTCGTCTTCAACTTCAATTTCGTTTCTCAAGTTTGGAATATGAATCAGAGTGATATCCTGTGATTCCTCAATATTGACCATGATCTCGATATCTTCAAAATTGGTGACCTGCACAAATATTTTTTTTCAAATCTAAAGTTCCGAAATTCGCCTGCCATATATTTTCAAAGTACCTGATCCGGCCTAATGTTTATTGATTGTTCGTATCTTCCCAGACGTCTTTGCAGAAGTTCCTCATAAGTTAGATTGAAATTTATTTTAGCCTGTGCTTTAATATTCACGTTAACATTGAAGACATTCGAGTGCCTCGTACTGTAAAATGAATTTTGAGAAACTTCTAGAATATTTTTTGAAAGTGACACTTTTAATTCATTACTCACTTTAGCTCTATCAATCCAGCATTTTGACCACGAATTTGAGCTTCATTGTAAACTCGCTTAGCCTCATCCTTCTCTAATATTCAATATCAGTGAATAATTAGGGCTAATTTTACAAACTAGGCTGAGAAATGGATCATATTTAGCATACCTTTCACGTAAGCTTCGTACACTTCCCCATCAATTTCCCTTGCAAAAAAAATAGATTTAAATATTTAACAAACGCGTTTCAGGGTTAATAAGCTTAAGATTATTGACATGGGCCGTGCCAAAGTCAAATAAAATTGGTTGCGGTTAGTAAGCTCAAAATTAGTACATGCTAAATTTTGAAATAAAGGCCGTTTCCGGAAGGATGACTTGAAATGTGACTTCATGAGATGAGATGTCTCGGTTTATAACGTGTGAAGTTACAGAAGTTCGACAGTATCTGTATTTGATGTCTGATTGGACTTTGAAAGAGAAGACTTCGACATTCTTCTCGACCCCAGTGTCTCTCTGAAATTTTTTAAATTGTTGGAATTGGAAGCGTAAACTGATTCTCTTACTAACAATAGCAACTAATATTTCAAACTCGAACCACGACTGTGCTTACCTTCTGAATATTGTGCTTCTGTGCTTCTCTTTTCTCGATTCCAATTTCTGGTGAATGCAAAATGAGAGCATCATTGTAATTTAAGGAACACGAAACAGAATCGCAAAGTACAACAATAGAAACCAAGTAGCTAATTGCCAGAGCAGGAATATTGCAACGGGATCCCATGGCAGTCAATTTGCAGTGAAATTTCTCCTCCTGAATTTCTGGATTATTCAGTAGGCTGCAAGGGTGAAGATAAACGTAATTTTATGGGATCAACCATGAATCAACGTGAGAATATTAAAACAAAAGGTTTTGTTTGTCGCAAATAGTTTATTACTTCATTAAAAAGTTATTGCACAATCGTTTCTTCTAATTTCAGAAGCGAATAGTTTATTGACAATGCAATAAAAGAATGGAAATGCTTCCCTTTCGTCTAGTTTTAGCATGCCTTAACCATGTGACAGAAAATAGAGATCGAATATTGCCTCAGACAATAAAATACAACTCAAACGAATACAATAATTAGTTCAATGACTAACTAATGGCTTATTACTTAAAAATGCTTGATGCGTCAAATTCTGCACCCACTTCCTAAAATGTCCTCGAATTTTTCGCCATCAATGTCAACTTTACGGTTCGGGTTTTGATTTTTTTGGTTGAGTAGCACAACAAGTTCCGGCATAAAGTGCACCAGATGATCTGAAATCGGAAGAGATGTTTGGTTAGACAAAGTGTTAATTAGAATCTAAATTAAAGAAAGATAATTTTCACAAACTACTATTACCTTGATTCAATAGAGCAGAAATAGGAGTCTACGTAGAGTTTGTAGTCATCTACAATGGCTGGAATGAGACAGTCTTTGAGATGGGCGCAGTGACCCTTGTGACCAGTTTTGGCGTCTCCGCACTCGGATCCCTCCGTATCATCGTTCTAAATGGGGAAGAAATATTAATTGTCAATTTCAATTATAAGGAAATCCAATTTACAGAAAACTTACAGTTGCATTTGTAGCAATCGTGTGGACCAGTTCACTCCCATTGACTTTCACTAAAATCGTTTCATTGAACCAAGTGAGGTCATCCAATGTCAAACTGACCGGGTGAACCGTTACTGGTACTTGTTCAGGTTCTGAAGTTGTTGTTACTGATTCTGGCTCAAAATCAGGTGTGGGGGTTGACGCGTCAATGGCTGTGTCTTCTTCCGCCATTTCCGATTCGAAGGAAGGCGTTGTCGAAGTTGAATACTGAGTTGTTGATCTCGTTGTTGAGGGATAATATGCTGTTGTATAATACGGAGCTTCTTTTGCAGGTGGTTGGGTGCCTGCAAAAGACGGGTAAGGACCTGCTAAATAAAACCGATATTAATTTTCGGAACAAATTGGTTCGAGTGCAAAATTTGTGAAGGGATGTGACCAACGAAGTCGTACCAAAACTTCCAGGTGAGGCTGCTTGAGTATGTGCATGAAAGCCTCCGAATCCCCCACCTGCATTGCCTGGAACAAATCCAGCACCTGGTGCAAGAAAAACTAGTGGTTGAATAGAAATACGATTGGTCGTGAATGCAGGTCGTCCAACTGAAAATTTTACGTTGTGCACTGGTTTAATCATCTGATAATGACTAAAACTCTGCGGTGCTACAAGTCAAAGCCAAACAACAAGCATAAAATTTAGTTAGTACGGTCATTGTCCACACAAATCACAATATTCAACTTTTAATAAGCGTCCGTTCCCGAGCTGCTAATCTAACATGTAACACACATTCAAAACCGAGTCGGGTGTTATGCTTTTCTACGTGCTGATTGTGAACGCAATTTTAAAAGGTACAGGCGATTTTCTGGAACTCACCTGCAAGACTGTCAGCAGCTGGACTTGGATTTGCAGCAACTGCGTCTGTGACAGCGTCAGTGCCATTTGGTTTCACGACCACCAATGATGTCAAAGAAGTAACGAACCCGTACTGCAAAACAAAGGCAAATTTGTTATAAAACAGTTCGGATTTCTGACTCTTCAAAAGTTTCAGAATTTTACCTTTAGGGACAGTCGGAGTGCTTTCTTTCGCGGAGATTCTGGAGTTAAGATTGTGTTGACAGTAATGGTTTTATTGCCAACTACGATCGTTGAAACTACTGTACTGGCTGGGGTTGGAGTCGTTGTTACAGGGGTTGGTCGAATTTCGTCAGATACGACATTTTCCTCATCCTGCTTCGCCAAATCTTTCTCAATTAATTGTTGGACAGTGAGATATGCCCAAAGTCTCTCCAAGAAAAGATCTTCCTGAGTTGGAACTGGAGTTGGTCTTGGAGGGAATGGCTTAGTAACAGGGATTCCCCAAGGAATCGGTGATGAGAAAATTTCTGGATTATTAAAATGCACATGTCCATCTCGCCCAAAGCCACCCACCACCACATCAAAATATCGTTTTTCAGTTGGTGCAACTTGATTTCCTTCGACTTGAACTTCTTCCAAAAATTCACTCGGCGAGATAGTTGTTGCTTCAGTTGCGGATTCTGTTGTGGTTGTCTGTTCATCGTTAGGAACGATTATTCCTGCAACTGCAATTTCAGTACCACCGAAAACAGTTGGGAATTTTGTGAGGGTCAAATTTTGAATGGAATATTCGGGGGAAGTGTAATTGAAAGTTACGTTGGACAACAAGGGAGAAGCGATTTCATTGTAGAAACCTTTCAATTGAATCGCTGCATCAGAAGCTTCATAAATTTTTCTTGCAAATCCGTTATTTTGAAGCGAAAGTTTTCGTACAAATGGAAAATCAGCTCCTTCACCAAAGGCGAGGGAAAATAGTGGAACCGAAATGTTTTTATTTGCAGCTTGGATGGCTGTTTGAATTTGGGTTAGATCTGTTACTCCAACTGAAAAATATGAACAAAAAATGAATTTTATTCTGCGATGAACTGAAAGTACTGCCGTTAGACAATAGAATTACAATTATTTTTTAATTTTTTAATTATTTAAATGTTAGTTGAATGTTAAATTCAATTTTAGTACCTGTAGGTTCTCCGTCCGTCAGAAATAGGATTAATGATTCGACATACTGAGGAAGAATTGTCGCATTGGTGCTATTATTCGGGGCTACTGTAGTTGTAGTTGAATTATCTGGAACAATAGTCGTGGTTGTGGTGGAGGCTTCAGTAGTCGAAATTTCTAGCACTGGAATCGTAGTCGCAGTTGCTTGCTTTGTTTCTCCATCTCGAGCCGATTTTATCGCAGCTGTCAAGTTCAATGCATGAACAATGGCTTCTTGGATATTCGTACCACCGGATGCAATAAGACTTTCAATATACTTTTGGGCTTTTGCAATGTTTTCCGGTGTAGCTGAGAATGGCTGTTTGTTTTTGGCATTATCAGTGACCGCTGTTTTAATCGGTTCACCATGGAATGGCGGAGGTGCCCAATTACTGTTGGCTGATGACGGTGACTTGCTATCCGGTGACCAGGGCTATTCAGGATATTTAGCAATTAGAAGAGCTTCAAAATGAAATTAGCAACATTGCTAAAAATTCGAATTAGTACTTACAGTTACATCATTGTCAAATGTCAATATATTGAAGTAATCCTCTGCGTTTAAGTCCGCCAATATTTTCTGCATTGCTTCCTTGAGTTGAGCCATTTTACGGCCCCACATTGAGCCCGAGGTGTCCAATACAAATACAACGTGCTTCCTCAAGGCTGCCAAGTTTGCAGGTGCAAAGAAATGCACAAAATAACCATTCATAACCTGTTGCATTTACAATGAAATGGTGACTTGACAATTTCCAGAATTATGGGCGTAATAATTGTTTAAAAGTAAAAGTTTACAAGGATTTCTCCGGCATCCAATTCTCGTTTGATGTCATACTGAACAACAAATTTGCCAGTGATTCCTTGCTTGGCCAGCTGGCTTTGGTCTTTGTCTGATGGTCTCCATTTAATTTGTGCTTTATTGCCGGCAGGACGTTCAATTATGGCGTCTTTGTTGTCTAACCATGAAAGCAAAACAAAAGAAGAAAACCAATAAAACTTAAAGGTAGCAAAATATTTTCATTCAGTTGATCAAGAAAACATACTTCCTTCTGAATCTTCTTGGGATTCAATGTCATTTCTCAGATTAGGTACCCTCAGAAGTGTAATATTTTGTGACTCTTCAATGTTCACACTAATTTGGAAGTCCTTCACGTTTGTGATCTGGTAAAAACATTGGAAGGTATCATTGAATGATTCTTAAATTAATTGCAAATTTGCTGGCTCTTCAATTAATAGTTGCATTCAAGAAACGTACTTGATCAGGGCTTATGCTAATGGATTGTTCATAGCGTCCCAATCGACGGCTAAGAAGCTCTTCGTACGTCAAGTTGAAATTGACTTTTGCCTGAGCCTTAATATTCACGTTGACATCAAATACGTTCGCATTTCTTGTACTGAAACAGGACGATCATAATTATTTCTCATATTTTTAAATTTAGAATTCAAACGATTTGTAATTGATCGATCACAATGAAAAATTTGACCAGATCTACACCTAATCATACTCATGGATCAAGATTGCTGATCAAATCTAAGCTTTTCAAACGTCGTGCAAGTAGTTTTGTGTTTATACGCAGAATCTGTCAACCATACAATTGAATGTTTTGGTTTGCATTGCATTGTAAATCAATTCGCGTGTTGCCATCAGATAATAAAAATGCACTTTGATTGCACCAATTGTGTAAGCCAAGATTGCAGTGAATGACCAAGCAAACTTTGCACTACGTTCTTAATTTTAGCAAGCACTCAATTATTAACGTGTTAATAAAATGAGTAAACTCGGCTCATTCATAAAACTGACAGCTGGTTCCGCACGCAAGGATTTTAATCATTTATCATAAATCTGGCCTACACTTTTGGACATCATCTTGGCAGCAATCTTGCACATTAAGTTCCGATGCACAAACATGATTCATTCATCCACGTATGAATGCTATTACGTAAATTTTACTATTGAATCTTTGCTAAATTCTTTAAGTCATGATATAAAAATATTCGTATTAAAAATAATTAAATGACGTACTTGAGTTCCACTAAACCAGCACTCTGTCCTTGGCTCTGAGCGAGAGCATATACTTTTTTCGCTTCTTGCTTTTCCTTCACGTAAGCCTCATAAGATTTGCCGTCTATTTCCCTGTGAAATTGTGATAATAAAACACAAAATTAAATATTCCCATTCATACTGTTCTATGACCAGGAATTAAAGTCAAGGAGTAGTCACAAAATCCATCCATTGCATGCATGGGAAAATTAAAAAAAAAAGTTTTTATGTTTACAAGAAATTATTATGACAAGTTTGGCATTGAAGGATTCATCCAACATGTATCTTGGGCTGCAAAATTTGTGAGGTCGAGGTCAATTTTGGAAAAAAAGATCTGTTCTTTTTTGGAGAATTTTATTCCTTATTGCTTACATGACGAATTTACTAATGAATCCGGTTTCCGGTAGAATCACTCTGAAATTGACTTCTTGTGATTGGTCACTTGGGTTCACAACTCTTGAGGTCACATAAGTTCGGGAATATCTGTAGCGAATATCTGAGTCAATGTGGAAAGAGTAGATTTCTGGTTTGAGGGTAATTCCAGACGGCTGTAAAGTTTGAGGAAGAAAATATAATATAAAATTCATTATTATTAACTGCACAGCATTTCTCAGAATATAATTTGAATTTCTGCTTGCACGCGAACCAGCCTTAATTGCGATTTGCTTGTACAGCAAACACCTGATCAAATTATCAAATCAGCCGGAATCTCAAAAGTGAGAAAATTAGAAATTTAATAGTTTCAGCAAAGTGCAAAACATGTTTACGCACAGTTATGGTAAATTTAATTATTAGGACTGCAATTTTCAAATCCTAATAACGCCCGAAGGAGTTGCTTTTAATTGATTGTTTACCGACTATTTCAACGATTTCATGTCTTTTAGCAAGAGCAAAATAACTATTGGAAATCAACACTTTAGTCATGATTTCTAATATGTGCTCTGCTATAACATTAGAGAAAAACCATAACCAGAATACGTATTTAAAATAACCGATTACGGATTAAATGGCAATGGCAAGGCTGCTTACTAGCTGTCATTAAATGTCAAAATCGAAGGTGTCAAAACTACTTTTTCATAAATGCCATGAAAAACACAATAGTTGCAAAACAGCAAAAACACTCAATGCAGACTAATAATGTTCTGCTGCAGATTAATTACCTTACTGCTCTCCTGTCCATTGGTAATTGCTTCTGGAGATTGCACTTCCGGTTTAGATCCGGACGTCGATGAGATATCATTACTTGCATCCGTCGTGGAACTCTCAGAAGTAGGACCAGGAGTCGTAGTAGAAATCACAAGAGCTTGCCCACTAGTAGTACTACTTCCTAAAACACTCGTGTCACACAATACTTGGACGGAAAGTGTGACAACAAATACAAACACACTAATTGATTTCAAGAACCTCATTTTTGCAAGCTTTCACTTCAAGCAAATCTGTAGGAAAGAGTCAGAAAATCTGCAGAATATTTACGAATGCTTTTGTTTTGATATCGAGTTAGGTTTCAGTGGAATATTTGCCGGAATTAAAAGTTATATTCCTTCCTAACAGGTGAGAATAGATCTCATGAACTGGTTGCGGCGGAGAGGTTGTCCTTCCTTTTATACTTCAAGAAAATCCTTAACACATTAGTTAAAATGTTTTTGCTCCAACTTGTGATACCAAAATGTTAACCGACCAATGCAAAATGCAAAGTGAGTAGTGTTTTCAATACTAACGTGCGCACGTTGTGAGCGTTCTTCTTACTTATCGTTAGTCATTCTTGACTTCGGCCAGACTATGAGTGCAGAAGGTACATGAGAAAATATTATTGTCTGTATCTGCAATTCGTAGTAAAGATGGTTCATCATTAGTTTAACTAATTTTTAACCGAACTTCTTAACCTGATGACGCCCAAACTAATTTCGATCCCAACTCCTAATGTTAGTGGTTGGCTGGAATGGAACTAAATATTTTCAGTTAAGTAGTTTTACTATTGTAGCCAATCTTGACTATGAGTCCGAAATTATCCTAGAATTGCAATCAATACTAGCTAAAATAATTACTAGAATTAGTAAACATCACGAGCTACCACAGCCAACCTCAAAATCGAAAAAAAAAGTTTTTGTAAAAAAAATTCTCTTTGTTTTCAAGTTTTGCTGAAACTGAATTCGTATCTAGGTACGATTGGTATTGATTGAGACTAAAACCGGTTGAGCAAGTTTTAAAAACCGAACCTGACTATTATCCATGATCATACCGAAATTGCAGTAGTAATCTTTTCAAGGTGTAACCTTAAATATTAGCACAGCACACTTGTCCAACTTTATAGAATTCACAATCAATGTTACCAGAATGCATCTTGAGTTCCCAGAATACCTCGTTACGTAATAATAAGATCATAATAACATGTTACACCATCAGAACAATTTGTAGTGGTAAACAATACAATCAATCTCAGAGTTAGGAGGGTATATTATCATGAATCGATCCAACCAAAGACAAATTGCAAACCACAAACATTATGCAAATGAGATGATCTTTCAAGATCGAACGAATTTCTGAGGAAATGTAAAGACGTCCATACATTCAATTCGATCAAAGCAAAGTAGAAAGTACATTTTTTGCGTCAATCGTCAACCCCATAAACCCCTGCTAAATGAACAGCGTGTTTTATTGACAAGTGGCAAAAATGTAGTTTAGTTGGCACTACTTTGCCGCACTCATGGAATGCAGAAATACGCGAACTTTTTTTTCATGCTGGTATTGAATCAATGTTCCCATTTTATAAAGGTTTGTTTTTATTTGACCTTTACTGATGAGTAAGTGATTCTCATTTTTAGATTGGACCATTTGAATCGGGGAATTCCAATTTTGCTTTGGCTGAAATATTTGTTTTTGTTTCGGCGACTCGGACGGCTATAGTTCGTAACAGGCTAGAATAGCCTGATTTATCACAAATTGTACTGGTAACTAGTTTTTACAACCTTGCCTTCTAAGAATATCTTCTCAGGAAGGAGCGAACAGTCAATTGGAAGAGTGAAAGCTCTCCGGAAATTCCGGAAACATTCACTTCCCAAAATATGTCTTCCTATTTTCTAGCTTTATGCGAGGCTCCAAATAACCAGAAAAGGACAAAACAATGCTTATGTGGAGACCTCATTCTGAGAGATTGATTTTAAAAAGCATTTTGTTAACTAATTCTAGTAATTATTTTAGCTAGTATTGATTTGCACATAAAAAACCTGTTCCATAATATATTTTTTTAAATTAACTTTTTCTGTACCGTGATAACAGTGATCCGTATTAAATATGTTTTTCATAGGAACTTTGAAAGGAAAGTGCTCAAATAGTCTGATATAAGTCGGCCATATTATATGAATATGTAGTATGCAGTGCAATAAATATTTATAGCTCACGCAGCCGAGCCTAACGATAAATTCAGAATGGTGACCTAATTTATTTCAGAAACTTTAAGCAAATTAAGGATACAGAATAGAGTTAGCACTGGGACATCCGACAGTGTCTAAACGTCTCCATTTATTATTTCCTCTCTTAATTAAAAACTAAATTGGCCGCTCGTCAGCTAATAACTAGGCTACATTTTTCATTGAGAGTTCCTCAGACAATCGAATTAATCGAATATGAAAAATGCTAATGAAAGGTTCTCTCCTTTAGACCTAATTTATAATACAAAAATAGCTCCCAAAGTAGAGCTGGCAAAATGAATAAATATGTCAGATATCTTATAACCCGTAAAACTTGTCATTCCGACCACACCTCCATATTTTATTCGAATAAATTAATCAGTCACATTGTCACATATTATCGATAAATTAAATTTGTCTTCCTTCTGGCACTGCAACATCGGGAACTGGCGTCGTCACCTCATAATCTTCCGATTCATAATCGATAGTTGTTCCATCATATTCATAGTCGATCGTTGTTGTTTGGGTTTTAAGTTCGTTCTCTTCATCTAAAATTGTAAATTTATGTGTAAGTTGTGTCATAAACGTTACTAAAATTGATATGCTGCCCTCTGCCCTTATGTATTTGAGCAGTTGTAGTGCAAATGCGATGATTTAAAATACTTACTGTAAGGTCTTTGTGGCTTTCCTGGCTTCTGTGGCCTTTGTGGGCGCTGAGGGCGACTTCCGCTGGGCTTTTGGGGTCTTCCACTAGAGGGCTTTTGTGGTCTGCCCCCGGGCTTTTGTGGTCTGCCACCGGGTTTTTGGGGTCTGCCCCCTGGTTTTTGTGGTCTGCCACCTGGTTTTTGGGGTCTGCCGCCTGGTTTTTGTGGTCGACCCCCTGGTTTTTGTGGTCTACCGCCCGGTTTCTGGGGTCTCCCGCTTGGCTTTTGCGGTGGTCTTTGTGGCCTTTGACCTGACGGTTTCTGTGGGCTTGAACCTGGCGGTTTCGATGGCTTTCTGTCTTCTGAAGAATTTTAAAATGTTGCAAATTTTAGCCTCGAACTTAACTGGTTTCAGTAGATTGATTCCAGCCAATTCTGAACGTCATATCTTACCTGATTCAGGTACATCTAGGTCCGCGACTTGTTCTTCCTGAAGTTCAGTAAATTAATCGATTTAATCAAAACTTGTTTGTCAATTTGCATGCGTTTTTCCTAAAATTACCTTCGCTACTTCGACTGGATGATCATCCCCCAAAATCACAATCTCTCCCGGCTCGAGTGGAGCTGTAATTAGTATGATTGGTGCAACTGGTGATTCCTCTGGCGAAGATTCATGAGGGTAACACCAAATTGGAACAAGTGCACTCAGACATAAACACAACACTAACGAACTCTTCATTTTTAATGTTTCAATCGTCGAAGTTAATACCAACGTCGACGATGTTTTGTATCGGTGGGCAAAAGACGTCTGATTCCTTTTGACCGCATTTTACCTCTTATATTGAGCCCAGTTTCCAATAATTTGATCGAAAGAGGATTCCATGTCACACCTAGAAACTAATACTACAAGAACAGCTAAATGGCGATGAACTAACCGGCCTTAGAGTGACAATCGTTGTCCAATCAAGTTTTTTCTGAACTTGGTTAAATTGTACATTTTTTAGCATATTTGCAAAGTAGGGCTTAAGAGATAATGAGAGGATTGTCAACTTAAAAACTGGTAGTCAAGATAGTCAAGAAGCAATTCTTGCAACTCGCCGTGTACTCAACATTGTCATAAATTTTGCATTGTTGACATAGACGCCGATTTTACAAGAACTTGTGCCGCAGCGCAGACTAGGACTTAGGAAGGACTAGGAGTTCTGAGTTGAGTGAAATTTTGTTGATCTGACATCTGACCTAAAGCCAATTTGGAATTTTATTGCATTCCTCCAATTCCGAATTTTGTCATTGTTGAAGTAGAGGACAAGGATTTCAAAAGTAGATTAAACAAATGTCAAACTACTGGTTTGTTTTTATTGTGAACAACAAAAAACTAAAATAACAAGAGCTGGCTGAAATGTCAAATTATTGAGAAGATTGTGGCAAAGCTGTTTCTTGCTAGGCAAGTTTATCATCGATCTTACCAAAGTGAGACTATGTACATTGCAGATTGCAGACTCCGCAGTTTGCATTCAACAAAACCTGAGCTCTTCTTTGGAGTCATTACTGAACGGCAAATTAATCGTTTTGCGATTCGAACAGTGAAAAGTTAACATGCGAGCACTAATTACTTAAATAAACACAATTTTTTTTAGAATCTATCACAATGGCATAGAATAAATTTGTGCAAGGGACGCGCAACAAAAAAATTCAAGTTCAAAGTTCGGCTTTGGGTTTCTTAATTTGGAACTCGGTTGATCCAAATTCGGATTCCTGCAGAAACTTGGTTAAATGAACGTTGTCTACTTATATTGCAGACGCAGAATACCGTGTTTTATACTTGTACAAACTGTACAAGTTTAGAAAAAGGAATACGATTTGTATTGTTTTTCCAATTTGAGTTTGAGGCGAGGTACTGAAAAATACTGAAAATGAAAAATTCCAAATGAAAAAACTTTAGCAAAACTCCTCACCGTTCAGCACTTAATATTTTAGTATGCAAATCAGAAAACATGATTATTCCATTACTTGCTTGTAATAGTACAAGATTTAAGGAATGACACAACTTTACAGGTCTTTGCACTTTGAACCAAACTGCATCTTCAACTTGTCATTGTCATTTTGGGTTGTAGCGTACAACGAACCAACAGGCACACAAACTAATGAACTAAACTACTTCAAGTTCTAATAAACCGGCCGACTATTTTCAATTGTCTCGTCTCATCCTTCTCTTCGAGGCGATTTTCACTTGTCAGCATTTACAATAAAAAGTCAAGCAACTTGGAAAATAATTATGCAGCAAATGTAAAGTAAACAGCTCCAAACGTTCCCTCCCAACACGCAATTCGAAATTCAGAGCAAACACTTTCATTACTGAAACATACTTCTATAATGCATTGTTTTTATTTCCTGCTTATTAATTAACCAATATCACGATTCATACGAATGATGAACCACGAATGGTTAGTATAACAGTAGAATTACCCTTAATGCCGGGTCCAAGAAAAATACGATTTTTGTCTAGCAAGCCTTACTTAAGTAGTTAATTTCTAAAATCTAACTTTAACACCTCGAAAGCAGTTTTTCTCAATGAACATATAGCCAATTGCTAGGTACGTTTGAGAACTACTAGATCAGTAACCAAATAATACAGTGTGTAGGTAAATTATGCTAGTAGCTAGTGGTAAGTAGCAGTGGACGAATGGTTGCAGAAGCACAGCACAGTCACACTATCTTAGATCATAATCAAGATTGTTCAAAAAATATAGTTCGTCTAGCTAAACAGTTAGTGATATTGTGAGTGGTTGACATTTAATTTTGCTTTAGAATTAAAAAATTATATCCTCATCATCAGTCAATCCGTGCCTGCCTCTCAAGACCATAAAGCCTCAATTCTGGTTGAGGAATTCATACCTACTAAAAATTGAATAATTTACACATATTACGGAATAATTTTTTTGGCTACTTATCTAATTCATTGTTTGTTAGCTACTTTTTGCTTGGGTTCTTCATTGTTTGCTAAATTTATGTCAAGTTGTTCCTGGATAGCGGAGAGGAAGTCAAGTGTTTGCAGATACATGTGCTCCTTGACATTCTTCAAGCCGTGTATGCAGATCGCCAAGTCCTTGGTCATCTTTCCAGAGTCAATACATTGAACGCAAGCCAACTCCAATTGCTCGCAAAATCTGTGCAATTAAATTAAGTTAAGTGTCAAAATTGCGATATTTAGAGAATTTTGAACCCATCATCACCCAGTTCCAACTTTAGTGAATAGAACGAATACAGAAAATGCAAATAGCATACCTCTTCAACTCGACGTTGTTGTCCAAAGCAGCTCTGTGAAGGAGCCCACGCGTCCATGCGAAAATTGAGGCAACTGGGTTAGTTGAAGTTGGCTGACCCTGTTGATGCATTCTGCGGAAATAAGAGCATAAATATTTTTATTATCACTTCTATTCGAGTCAGAATTAGAAGGGACTATAAAATTATGAAATGCCAAGACACTTCACAATCAAATCGTGCATTGTGACATATTAAATTGTACCTGTAATGTCTGGTGACCGTGCCATGTGCTGCCTCAGATTCAACAGTTTTTCCATCAGGGCAAACAAGACTGAATTTAAAATATATGGCGATAAATTACAATATGCTCATGGTAATACACAATAATTTCGCACTACGATTGTCTTATAAATAGAATATGTATGTACAACGCTTACACGCTAGTCATCAGCCCAAGTGACCCATAACCTTGAGCAACGATGTCACTCTGAACATCACCATCGTAATTCTTACAAGCCCAAATAAATCCACCGCTTGATTTCAAAGCTTGTGCCACCATGTCATCGATCAGACGATGTTCATACCTGTGCAATCAAATATGTCATGGATAAAAAATGCCATATTTAGAATTGGTTAGAGTAAAATTTGCAATCCTTACCAAATCCCAGCTTGATCAAATTGCAACTTGTAGTCTTTCTCGAAAACCTCTTGGAAGATGTCTTTGAATCTGCATTAAAAGAAAATATGTTGTGCATTTGGTCCAGGACAACCCAAAACTTAGGATAAAATCGTTTTACCTTCCGTCATATCTCTTCAAAATTGTGTTCTTGGTGGACATGTACAATGGCCATTTCTTCTGGAGAGCATACTGCAAAATCAAATTGAACATGTAATTTCTGTGAGCTTAAAACTACGAATCTGCACTCTGTCCTACTGAATAAAACTACATTTTATTTAAGATTGCTGCAATGTAAATATCGCACAGACAACCCTTCTCTCGAATCTCAACGCCTTTGCTTTCTTTCAGGATAAATATTATTATATCATCAAGCCAAACCAGATTATATTTTGATTTGGATTCGGCTAAAAAATTATACTGATCTCACCTGAAAACTTGAATGAGCGAAACTACGAATTGATGAGTCCGTGTTGTACATTCCCAAAACCACACCTGCATAAAAAAATCAACGATGAAACTAACTTGTCCTTGGATTAGAAATAATAATTTTGTTTAAACAAATTACCGCCGCCATCCTTGAAAATGAAGACCTCATGCCGTTCTTTTGCTCCAGGGAGAGTTGGGGTGTACACAATTTCTACTTTCCCAGGAGCTTCGACTACAAAATCATTTGCTTTGTATTGATCTCCATGAGCGTGACGACCAATAATCTTGAAAATCGTTGAAATAATTTAATCAATATTGGACTACCTTGAAATTTGAGCACTTAAAATTTGCAAAAAGTTCTTACAATTGCTTTTGTCCAGCCTGACACCAATCGTGGAATTGATTTACACAAAATTGGCTCACCTGGTTTTCACGAAAAATAAATTTTGTTCAATAATTATGCTCGTGCATTAAATCATGTCTCCAAGTGCAGTTATAACATAAACATTTATAATTTACAATAAAAAACAAAACTGGCTTACGAAAAACGGTCCCATCCAAAATATTACGAATCGTCCCGTTTGGACTTGGCCACATTTTCTTAAGATGAAATTCTACAAGGATGATAAACATCAATTAAATCCTATTAGCTTGTGCTTAATTAGATTTGCACACATCTGCTAAACGGTACTTGTCGTCAAACCGAAATTGAATTGAAATTGACACCTAACCAGTGAAAAAAACCCGGACTGAAATAGACCAAACATTGCAAACAACACTTAAGACATGGACTGACAACTGAAATCACGGAACGTCTCGATTCAGAACCGTGTTCATTTTGCATTCTGCTAACCACAATTTAAAATAGCGAAATCAGACTCGCAAAATGAATATTACCTTCTACTCTTTGCTCGTCCGGTGTGATTGTGGCACACTGCAAAATTCAACATGAATTTTAATTTAGCTTTTAGATAAGACACTTTGTTTTCAAAAACGCGAATCCATCATCATTCAATTACCTTAATTCCTACGTTGTGCTTAAGAATTGCATAGGCAGAGTCATAAGTAACTTGGTCATTGGTCTGATCACGGTACGGAAGACCCAGGTCAAAATAGACACTTTCCAATTTTAAGTAAGGGAAAATAAATTTCTCTTTAATATTCTCCCAAATAATACGTGTCATCTCATCTCCATCCAGCTCAACGATGGGACGAGCCACAGAAATTCGGGACCTTGTGCTTACTGCAATAAGTCAACACAAAATCATAATCTCCTCCTTCTGCCTTCCTTAACTGCTAATTTCGACTCAACAATGAACTCATTTACAAATTTGTTGACAGCCAGAGCAGGCAGGCATATTGAATTGGAATTGGACTTACCAGATCTTGAGAAAATACTGCTGACAAAAGTAGGGGCTCTACGCATTACAGACGACATGGTTGGTTGAGGATTTCAAAAAAACTGACAATTTTAAAAACAACTGATCAAAATTATGAAAAAAATACTGAAGCAGCTGTGGTTGGTGAAGTAGAAAGCGGTGGTGATTTTAGATTGAATGTCTTAAAATGAATGAGTTTTGAAGGCGGTCAGTTGTTCCCTCGTCAAAATGCTGTGGAGTAGTAATGCCTCGAGAAGAGTTGCAGCAGCTTGCCTTCCCAGCCTTTCTCGAAAAAAAGTGACAGCGCTTGTACTTGTGGTGACTCTGGCTCTGGCTCTGCAAATGGAAGCTAGCTTTGCAATCGCAACGTGCAGCTCTGCACCAAGAGCAAGGTGAAACGCAGTAAATGTGGCCCAATGCCCGACTCATTTTACAAATATGTCATTTTTGCATTGTGTACGCAGTCAAGTTTACCTGGCCAGAGAGAAATGTCACAGGAAAATTTTCAGTTTTTTTGTCCAAAGTCTGACATCATCAAAAAAGAACTTCAACATTTGGAAATCGCAATTAGAAAATGTCTGGGATTTGCGTAGATGCCGGTTTTATAGCAGCCAAATTCTAAAATATCATTTTATCATGGATTTGGAATTTGGAAATCGGTTTAGGAAAATACCCGGAATTCGCGTAGAAATCTGTTCTACAGCGTATATTAAGTGTATGATGGTATGTCGTCAATGTTGTATAAATTGGCCCGTTTTTGATGACTCTTGTTGTCCAGTCTGTTCCCATTACACCACAATGACCGCACGTCATTCATTGTCTTGCGGCCTGGTATTTGGTATT
>JAQGCM010000576.1:0-23474 GCA_034699705.1 Hymenaphorura dentifera | reverse complement strand
TGCAGGTCTTGCCAGCCCACTGGTGTAGGGCGTAGCTTAATGCAGGTCTTGCCAGCCCACTGGTGTAGGGCGTAGCTCGTTGCAGGTCGTTTTGGGCACGACCGTCCACTGGAGGATCTGAAGAACTACTAAATTTTTGTTGTGTTTGTTCTGGGACCAAGTATTTCAAAAGCTTGAAAGTTTCCATGGTAAAAAACGGATTTGGGATTGGTATGACAGCTAATTTGTGAGTATTATCTCATGCTAAAAAAATAATAACGACCAAGATGCCTTGGCAACGACGAATACTATTTGCCAGAGAAAAGTTTAAAAAATCATATGCAAACTGTGGTAACTGTTTAAATATACAAAATCAACTTCGCTTTCTCTTGCAACCTATCTCGAACTATGTGAACCGATTTCTCATCAAGTCATATTTTATCTCCACAAAAATCAAATACTGAACTAAATGTACACTTGGGCTTGGGCCACGACTTGTCATACTACACTGAATTAGCATGGGCATGTTTTTGCGGAGAGCCAGTATAATCTGCAAATAAAATTGGCCGAGTCGTTGCCTCTCTCTTCTTCAGTCTGGCAGAAAATCTCAACTTTCTTTTTAGTGAAAGCGCGCGAACTCGTAACATGATCAATACTTTCCCTTTTCTCAACTTTCTACGAGCGGATCAACTTCCACGTTATACTACAGATTTTGAGAAATTGTAGTTTTTTTTATAAACCGAAACTGAAAAACTCTCACGTTTGGCCTTGGCTAACGTTTATTCCAAGGAAAAAGCACAGTAGTTCCTGATGACTATTCCTTGTATGGTTGTAAGTGAGCGTTTTATTGGAACTATCGCTCTATCAAAACAAAGCACACTAAAAATATGCCGTTGCCTTATAATCAGTTGTCAGTCAATTGAATTCGAATTACAACACACACAATACAACAATGAACATTATTGAAATAATCAATTCAACGTTTAGCTTTGGATTCATAATCTCCTGCCTCTTGGTGAGCAAGCAAATTATCTGTTATTAATCTAGTGTAGCATTTGAAGCCAGTTATTGACATTCCATCAATTTGCAGATTGGGTTCATCATGTTGGTCTCCTTTGTTATGTGTGAAATTTTGCAAAACTATTTCACAAATGTTTGCGTATTTTGGAAACCATTTCGACGTGCAATATTTTCTGGTGGAAGAAATGGTGAGTCGAATTGAATGAAGCTATAAGGTCAGACATATTTAATTGGATTAGTAACAAATTTCATTTATCAGACGGCCATCGAAAGCTACTTCCAACGAATGTCAGAGAAGATGAAATTTCGAACCCTGAGAATTGCAAAGGTTTTCACAATCGAAACTCAAGACAGAAAATTTTAATTCAGGCGGATCATCCAGTAAATGAACAAAATCAATTTGCAAAATGTAAAAGAAATGGTTCAAATAGAAATTGGCGATTCGACGACTCTGATCCACCTCCACCATACGAGCAGCACATTCCACCTGCTATATCCAAGAAATAGATTTCATTTGCCACTGAGACATTCTTTTATTCAAGAATCAAACAATAATTGTTTTCGAAAATCATCCGTTTCGTAGGTCTCTGGCGAGAGATTACAATGAAATTACATAGTAGTTAGTGCTCAATATTCTGCAACAATAAATTTAACCCAAAATTTAAGCTTCGGTTGCGTTTATTTATTTGAATTCCATTGAATTGTGTGTTATTAATAAGACATATAATTCGTTACTGTTTTATCACAATTGAGTTTGTAATGGTAATTGGCATTCGTGTTTCAAAAATTCCTTGAGCACGCCCTTCCGTGGTTCAGGTCGGGCATTCTCCGGCAATACTTTCAACAATGAATGACAATCACAAAATTGGTCAACGTATTAATGGATAATGAAAATTATGAATGGAAAAGTTAGTTTAAAAAAAAATAAAAAATAAAGTTTTATTTAGTCGAATTAAAGCCGAATTACATGATCACATTATTACATAAAATTCGCAAATAAATGTCACCAAATAAGGGAATACGGCACCGCAAAAGCACTGGTCAAGACAAATAATGGATGATTGGACATGCAAGTGATTGTGCTTCACGCAATGTCCCATATATTCCTATTAAACTTGGCCCAGAAAAAAATCCAATGGGAAAGTCAGACAGTTGAAAATATAATTCTGCAAAGCTTTCATCCACATTAATACGGTTGCGTAAATTTTGCCTTTAGATTCAAGTGATATGAAATGCTTGCTGCACTTGAAAACTTGAAACAATTGAATACTCGAGGGCTCAGTTGGTTCATTCCAAGCAATACTAGGTTATTCTGGCACGGCTGCGATTGTTAAGCACACGGGAGTTCATGACTAATTTAATAATTATTCCTCATTCCTCTTTTTCGTACTTCAAGACAAGGTTGAAGTGCAGTGTGGCGAATTGTGAGATTGACAAAGAAAGACTGAGGTAAGTAAGGTAGTAAAAACTAGTGTGGCAGAAACCTTGCCACACTGAAGGAAAGTCAGAGCTCTGACTGTGTTCACTTGAGTAACTAAAAATGTGGATGGCAAAGTCCAGGAAACATGATTGGGGATTTGGGATTTCCTGATTGCATTTGGCAGTCTACAATCTCAATCCCTTGTGCACCTCCAAGACTTGCAAACTGCTTTACAAACACTCTCATGAATAATTCAAAGGTAAACGCCTACATAATTAATTAAAATAAAAAAATTATGGATACTCTCTGGAGTGTCTGGATAGGGTGAAAAGTCATTGGAGCCACGGCAGAACATGACTGAGATTAAATTTGCACTAGCTCAGATTTCACTTTCCATTCAGATTTCACATCCCGTAGTCGCAAACGAAAGGTTAATCCAGTTGTGTGGCTAATATGTGGCTGAAGCATGAAGCTGAATGGAATCAACGCAGTATGTGGAGTAGAGAGACTACAGAGTGCAGGGAATTCCCTATTGATTTTTTCCTCATTAAGATTATGCCATGTGCTGTGACTGTCGACTGTGGGCTTAGTCTTTCGAGAATTCGTTCCCAATTTCCAGAGTTTCTCACTGGCTCGGGCTAATTCTGCAATTTCAGGTTCGGGTTGAGCTCGGGGTTCAAATTTTTATGTTTTTTAGCCGAAAATAATTCCAAAAAAATAATATTCCAATCCTTTCATGGCAATTGGCGTTTCAATTTTTTCAGATAAAATAAAGCCCATTAGAGGAAGCATGCTTTGGAAAACAGGCATCAGGTTCGATTCACAATTTTTGTGTCCGAAATGCAATGAATTTAGATTATTCATGAAAATCCAATTTGTTTGGGATTGGTTCGGATCAGCTTAAATTAGGACCCTTAAGAGTACGTATGTAGAAGTGTTTGGACCCAATCTAAAACTTTGAGTTCATATCAAAACTTTTTACAAGAAATATCATAAGTCTGACTTGGTCGGAAAACTTTGTTCGGATCGGAGCAGTATGGTTCGGACGAGAAGAGTCGGACCCGATCCTGTTAAGCTCTGCCAACTCCATAGAAAAGTGGATAAAAGTAAAAGCCAAAAAGAAGTAGTAAGGAGCACGTCCTCAGTATTTTTTTGCAAACAGTAATCCACTTGGTGGGATCATTTTGCACAAAAACCACAGAGTAGGAAGACAGACCCATTCTGAGCTGAGCTCGTTGAGTTGACTCGCATTGCTTTCGTGCTTTCACTTTTACTTTCCTTGCGGAGACAACACTCGCACGCTAGACGCTTGACTAGACTTGCAATTCCAAATTAGTTCTTTCCTTTCGCATATCAAACTTCTCCAGATGTGCTTTGTGCAGTGTGCACATACATTCAAATTAAACGATAATTAATTAGCAGCTTTGTATTTGTTCGCCAACCATATGGTTTCCTCTGACACTCTCTTATGGCTGGCCCCAAGGGTTGGGATCCCAGTCTTCGCATTTGTTGCACTGCTAGGGGTAAGCAAATATTTTCCAATGTAGTAGTTTGTCAGATCTGTCATATTATTGCGTTGCTAATTATTGCGTTGAATGCGTTGTAGGTCTTCGCAATTTTTCTCTTTTATCCGAGAATCAAGAGGCGAAATGAAATCACAACGGATCCACTAATGAGCAAGAAAAGAGTTTTTCCATTTTATTCTTCAATGGGAGAAGGTAAATGACCTGATGCGTTTGTAGTCGATATTTACATTTTGGAGTATATATCACTGTTGCATTCGAAGAATTCAATAATAATGATCCTATCGCTTGGCGTCTGCTCTCACTTGTGTATTGAAAACAGTTTAAGTTATGTTGGTCCAATTTCCAATTAGTAGCGCAAGTATTTTAAACTTGGTGAACACCATTGAATTTATTACAAACGAACCCCTCACTTCGGATAGCTGCAACACTAAAGAATAGGGGCACGGCGAATTAAGCATTTTGGTTATTTATTGCATTGTCCAAATGCACTCCAATACAGTGTCCCACTTCTGGTTGACCTGAAAAAGTTTGCTCTGGTTGACTGTGCTAGCAAACCTGAATGAAAATATGAATTATTTTACAGAGCGACCAGCCTTAAAAGTTTCAAGGAAGCCGCGGACAAAACATTTGAGATCATTTTCTGCACAATTGACTCCCCCAACAAAATATTGTAAGAAAAATACACAAATACTGATCACCCATGTGTTAATTTTGAATTCAAATGAATGGACTAAGTCTTTAAATCATAGCAAAAGTACGACACAGTCCGAACCATCGGCATTTCCGCAGAAACAGCAGTCCAACAATGAGTCGTTACAATTCAAGCCGAAGAGAAAGTCCTTGTGAAAGTCCTGACACTGCAGCCCCTAAAGTGAAGAAGCTGTTGGAAGCCTTTTCACTTTTCCACGTCCAACCACCACCCAATTTGCAACTTGAGTCACATAGCAAAAAATATGTTGGAAGCCCCGTCAAATCAAGACATTTAATTTCGCGAGCCGGACATGGACAAAGTAATTTGGCAACCACATCGCAATCCAATTCACTTCCACAATCAGAAATAGAAATCCAGCCAACCAATGTCGATGAAAAAGACCAGCCGTAGAACTGAAGACATGGCATTATGGAATCATTCGAAAAGGATTTCGTTACAAAATTTCGTATACATGTTATACAAGTACCTTCGTAATTCTAGCCTCGCCTCGCCTGGTGCTGTTTACCTTTTACAAAAAAAGCTTGAAGATTCGCTACCAAACATCATATTTCCTTCTTATTGCGTTTTATTCTTTCCTATTTTAGATTCTATTAATAAACTCGAATAAAATATAAATAAATGCGTCAGCGCTCCGGCTCCGGGGTTCTGTTTGTGTTCTCATTTCACAGAGGCAAGAAATATCAATTTCATTTGCATACACTTGACGTGCACAAGCAATACCGATTTACGTCGTCAGCAGACGCGAGGAATAGAAGCGAGCTGAGGAAAAAAGGAATATCGGTTCATAGAACCTCCGGAAAGTCAGGAAGGAAAAGTCCGGGTGATCGCAGACGGGTATTACGTTGTATCCGAACTGAACTTTTCCTTCCCACGCTTACGACAAGAGCCATCCGGAATTATTGATTATCTCTGACTCCTGTACATCCGCTTATTTCTAGTTGAGGTGATTGAAGTTGAGAGTTGAGTTTGAATCTACAAGTCTCTCTCTCACATCACAGGTAACTTATCGACTCTACGAAGCCTTCCAGCCTTCTAGTCTCAAAGTAGTTGTAGAAACATCAACATGGACGACGCTCACTCTTCACCCCAGCTCGAAAGTACACAAATCCAATTCGATATATTATCCGAAATTGCCAATAAGATTAACAGCACCAATACTACAATAATTCCTAGTCCTTAGCAGACCAATTTGTTGTGCCAATCCTACATACCCTGGTCCAATGGAAACGTAATTTCAGACAAGACTTTCACGGTCTCGTTGAATTCGTATTTTATCACATTGTGAAACATCATCAAACGCTCATATCTTTTTCAAATCTATACCTGATACAAACGTGCCTGGAAGTTTGATAGAAACAAGAACCAGGGACAAATCGTACAGCCTGTTCAACGGTTGACAAAATTTTACTCAAGTTTTGAATTTGTGAAAAGTTTTGAAAATTTGATTCTACACTTTAATCAATTTCTTCATCGGCACAGCACAGCGATTAGTTGCTATTATGACCGGGGGTTAACCAAATCTCAATATCATTGCAAGTCGTTCCTCGTTTTAAAATAAAAATGTCAAATTCTTCTATGCCAGGTGAGAACCGTTTTGAGTTAAACGAGGGTCAATAATTGATACCTTATTCAAAATTCGTCCAGAATTTATCTTAAAATTGATTGATAATTTAAGAAACGATGAATGTTTTGTCTAAATTCAAGGCACAAGCCTCGGAACAAGTGAATTTGCAAAAGTACTTTCTAGCAGAAGCCTTTCTCCAAGTAATCGAAGAAATTCAACCACTGCATTTGAAAGCAGATTTACGCGTAAAAATACAATTTCGAGTGTCGAAACAAACATAAAAATGAGTAACATAAAAACTACGTGCTATATATTTTTTTATAGATTCAAGCCCACAACCGAGCAGACGATTCAGCAATCCAACTACGCCAAATGCTTCGCATTATTCGAACCCTTGCAGTGATTCTCGTTCTAGAAGTCCAAGTGATCCTCGTAAGATCAATTTTTTAAAAGGTCGAGCAAGAAGAGCAAAAGTGGCGATGAGAAAGTGTTTCGTGCTAATAAAAATATTTATTGACCATTACAGCTACTTTTATTTGTAATTCGCTGATGGCGACTTTCCTACTTTCACTTACTCGCACCGCACACTTTCTCCGCAAAATTGCTCAATGCATGAGATTCATAAAACGACAATGTTAGTAATTGCCAAAATTTAACTTTAACTAGAAGTTATTGCAGAAAGAAATAATGTCGGTACTCAGAGAAGGCGCTATAGTCAACCTGTTGCCTCTTCAGGCTATTCTTACTCAGCAACTAGTAATGCTTCCCTAGTCCGACAAGAACGAGAAAGTTATTCATCATTAAATTACTTGCCTGAAGTCCGGGCATACTTGCGCTTTATGGAAGGTAATTTTTTTTCAAAGTTCAATGAAATTCCAGTTACGAAATTGACTAATTATCTCTTGCGTATATGTGCTTATAGATGACACTAGCCTTCCGCACAGAAGTAACAGTTTTAATGGAAGAAATTCCTCTCGCCGCTCTTCGTTTAATCGTCGAAAACGTTCACTTTCCCGACCAAGAACTCCAACCCCAACACCCCAAAATTCTTTTCATTCTGACTATCCGACTGTGTTTGACCAAACTGATCCACCGAATCAATTTTATGGACGCTACCTGACTCCGCAGCGGTCCACGGAAAGAAGTGCCAATCGACTATCAGTTGATTATGTTGAGCCGAACATGTTTCCATACGTCTCAAGAGGAGAAATACCTCCTCCGTCGTATTTAGATTGTTTGACTGCTGCTGGATCAATTCGCACAACGTTTCTTTAGAAAAGAAAACCTGTCTGATTCCTTCAGCTTGATCCATTCTTTCAGAAGGATCCAAAATTTGATATTGATATATCTCGCTGTTTGTTGTCTACAGTTTCGGAGAGACTTAACCTGACCGAAGTTTCGGTGAATCATCACTCGTACCTTTTTACATAATCATTGCACAGAATTTAGGTACAAAATATTGACCAATTCACCGTACGATTAGGTAATTCTTGACAACATTCTCATCAATGTAGAGTAGCGTGTAGGGACACCACTAAAAATTCCAGGGATGACAGAATTTCATGAAAACCAGGAACCGTATGATTTTATGATCAATTCGTGTTTTCAAATTCCTGAGGTTCAACTCCTGCTTGAACGAACCATAATCGGTTTAACTTGGGAGACTTAGTTTGGTACAAAAACAAAGAAACCAAGCTTTCAATCAGAACTGTTTAATTTAGGACGTTTAATTAGTAGCACTTCTGGCATTAATTTGTGCTGGCACTAAATTAATCAAGTGATAAAAGTGGATTAATAGTTTATTCAATTTAATTATTTTCATAAATTAGGTTTCCGTAAGGAATCGCATTTATTTTGCATTTCTGCTACGATAAATGTTGTGCCGTGTCGATGTGAAGTTAGCTAGCACTAAACCAAATTTTTATTCAAGAAGTAATCTGGGACCCTACCAAATTTTGCAAACCGCGGAACAAACAAATACAATCTCGATGTGTGTCTTGTATTTTTTGTGAATTGCTTTTAACCAATATTTTTCAAATGCTTCTGTGTGCTCGTGTTTAGATGATTCAAAATTATTTTAAGAAATAATAGTTAGCACTCCATATCCTATCGTATCTTACAAATATATCTAATACAACTTATCCTAGTTGCATAGTATACGCACACGATACACGAAACCTGAATCAATATATCAAATCAAATCACAATAAACTCTACCTTTAATTAAAGTTGTCTGAAAAGAATTTTATTTTGTATTGAATACTAACATTTATGGACGAAGCTTGCAATATTTTTAGGCCGAGGTTTTACATAAATAGGAGGTTTCGGTTCAATACAAGCCATCACCTATTGTCCATGAATCGATTCAATTTAAATTTTGCTGTAGTTAATACTTTAACATAATACAAAAATGCTTAATTACAAAGTTAATTTTGCTGTTCAAAATTCACCGAGAACTTTGGGAGATCGCTATGGACCATATTCACCATCAACAATCATCATTCAATATTGAAAAATGTACAATTTTGCACTTATCTTCTCTTCGTTTATATCATACATTCCATATGTCATCCATGTAGGTGTTCCATGGTAGGAGCGAGCAGAGTAATGTCAGAGAAATCAATTATTCAGAACATTCCAGCATATTTACTAAAGATGGGGTGGACAAATCCAAATAGAAAATTGTTGACACTCCTTTTTCTTAATGGGTTTGTCAGGTCTCAAAGGATTTCTCCTTTCTTTGAAGAAACATTGTGTAGGAGTTCAATGCCCAAATAGTTTTGCGGGTGCATGACATTATGACTATGACTGAATCGAAATTCACAAGACTGTGGAGTGATGAGATGACACTTTGGCATTTCGGCAGAAATAGCCCAAGAGATTTTATTCGTATAGCTAAGCCTTGCTCAGTTTTGCATTCATGATCACATATTTTTGAGCAACTGGACTAAGTATGGGGAAAAGTATAAAAACCATAAGCCAACGGATTTTCTTAGGAAATGCTATGCTTTCTTCAGAAAGTCCCAATTCCCAAGGGCTCTGATAGCAATCTAATCCGAGCATATATCAAATTTCGACATGGTATTTTAATCATCAATTTTATTAAATTAGAAATACCGAATTTTCATGCCGTTAGTGAAAACTGAAAACAGAACTCAACATTTGTATGTTTCGAGAAATACTTTATAACTTTATTATAACCATTTTGTATAGTTTTATTATATTCACCCAAGAAAATACTGGGATATCGTAAATTCAACATAGTACCCATCATTCAGAGGTCGATTTTGGAATCAATTCATTGGACATACAAGTGTCCCACTTTAATTTAATTAGGCAGTTCGTTGCTCCTGTTAGTCGAGTGTCGCTTCTTAATCATCAAGGTTTAAATAATGCACTGAAGATGTAAATGAGCAAAATATTCCACTTTTTCAATAGAACATTGCGTTTGGTCGGAGTATTTTTTTTTAGTCATTTTAGTCCTTTTGTACTTGTACTTGGGCGTTGTTTTAGTTTAGGCTTAAGCTGTGTAGTACACATAGTGTTCACAAATATTTAACTTTTTTGTAATGAACAATAGTGCAATTATTATTTTAGGCAAATTATCGTCCATCTCGACAACCAGCTACGCATTTCCAGCAACTTTGTCAGACAAATCCTCACAATCAATGTCCAAACTGACTGCAACTTGAATACATTCAGCGTATGACGGTGGCGGGGATTCCTGCAAATCTTGCTCTACTTCAGATTGGGAGACTGTGTCGTAATCTGGTAAGTCGTGTTCAATTGTCAAATAAGTGAAAGTCACTGAAATATCCTCGGACCTCGTCCCTGGACCAACACAATTAATTGCATTTACGAATTTGAATTTTTTTTCATTAAGATAATATTTTACTTCTAGAACTTCTCGAAGGGAGAGGAGTCACTAGTGCTGAGCTAATCGTCTCGTTGTCCAGGTCTGACTCACTTGGAGGAGTTGAAATAGCTCCGTACTGGGACTGAGACCGAGATTCACCATAACTGTCTGGACAGATCTCTGAAAATATATTGTTGTTGTTCGAAATTGTTAGAAGGTTTCAGATTATTTAACACGAAATTAAAATTGTAGAATTGTATGATAGTTAAATTCACATTTAAGCGATATTGTGGAAAATTTTCGGGTCAAAATAGAACCCATGTGTTTAACTTTTCAGTTTGAGTAGCACATGCAGCACATTATTCGGAAAATCCTAATTCGAACTATGAATAAGGAACTTCATTACAATTCCCATCTCAAATGTCATCATAAATCAACATAAAATTAACCTGAGTGTGTTCTACCAAAGGCGCCGACAGACACCTGGATATTTCTTAGCCCCTGTATTCCGGACCCTCTACTTCCGCAGTGCAAATTATTCATGGCCTCTGCAACATTTCTTAATCTATCGAAGGTAGCTGGTCGTGGCTGCTTTTCTGTCCGTTTAAACAATCGCCGACAATGTTTAAAGCATATAAACTGGAAAATAATGTAAAAATAGAAAAAAATTATTGTTATGTTCTGGACTGTCTTTTCTGCTTTCACTTTGCAGAAAAATACTTTTTTGGCACTGGAGCACAATTGACATTTGCAAAAGATGTTCTTACCAAGAGATAAGCACAGCAGAAATAAGTTATCAAATAGGCCACAAGAAATATAAAATGTAGAGGCTCATCAATCCTAAGCGTACTTTCTCCCCCTCTTCCCAAAATAGGGTTCATTGTTGCTGCTCACTAAAATTTTCACTTTTCCTAATGGACACATGCATAAACAGCAAAGAGTCAAGTCAGATTATCACAACGTAGCTTTCACAGTTCATGGATTCACTCCACTTCGGCTACTAGTGAGAAAATATTCGCTCTTCAGCATTTCAAGTTGGCATGTGTACACGAAAAGTCCTTCCCTCCCATCACATAGATCGATAGAATCGAGTCCCGGGTAAAAACTAATCCAAAGTGCGGGAAATACTTTCTCCAGGCAATAAATCGGCAAATATGCATTGCAGATTCTCTCCCCATGTACAAGTATTCGTTCCAGCCCTTTGTATTTTCCTGTCTTCTTACAAAGAGTACGTGTTGACTTTGCTGCTATTAGTGGTCTTTCTAACCTCAATTAAATGCACTCAACTCCGGATACTGTCCCCCCGGTTAAGAGAGAATTGCGTGACTTGGGGAACAACTTAAATTGCCAAAATTGGCGAAATGTGTTTTTGAGACTTGTGTAATATTTTTATTCTTTTACATTTTTACTAATACCGGATAACAAACACTTCTGGTGCTAGTCGACTAACGCGATTGGAATGGGAGTAATAGTTTTGACATGCACAAACTGTAAAAGTTCAAGATGAAAAGATGGATTGGCTGGCCTTTTCGTATTCATTCCAAGAAAAATGATGGTCTTTTCAAGATTCGCACTGACTGCTGTTGTAGTTTAATGTACTGTAACGTCGTATAAAATGACTCGGCTAAAACTCGCAAGGTACCGGATTGAACAAAATGATTGATGCAATACGTGTAACATGATAATGTCATCAATGGACCACATGTGAACTTATTTGGTCACCCAACTTTGGCAAAAATCTTCTGCTCTAGCTGCTTGTACTAATCCAATCTCATCACTCTTAGTACTTGCGTTGTACTCTTCTTATTACTCCATCCCATCCCTATTTCCTATTTCCAGAGCTTAGCTTAATGGCTTTGGTAATAAGAACCTACAAATACAATTATTGAACAGATCCTTTCAACTTCTTTAATAGGAACTAATGGCTTAGGAGCTCACGACCCTGCTGCCAGAATAAGTCTGGTCAAATTGACTGGATTGTTTATGGAGAGCTAGAAAAAACTTTCATTTGAGTTTTGCAATAAATATTTTTTCCAATGATATAGGAGACAATGCATATAGAGAAAATCTGTTGGAAGGATTGAACTGAAGGCCTTACGAGTAGGATGAATCCTGCCTGGCCTTGGAAGTTGGATTGGAGAAAATGGAAAAGTGGATGAGTGGATTCAGTGAAATCAGAGCAAGACCAGTAATAAAAAAAACTTTCTTTGGGTTACACGATTCACTGCATTTCATTGCATGCATTCCACAGCCTTGCCATGCCATCCTATCCGAGCTCCAATGAACAAGTACAAAAACTTTCTCCGAATTTCAACTGACAGTTTATGTATGATTGATCTGTTCAGGAAAGTGTACAAAGAGTCCGACTGGTTGAGTGAGCAGTCATATGAACTTGTTTAACTACAAAGTTTTCACGCACACACAAACTTTGCATGTGTTTCGTTTGCAAATCTTTAGGCAATATTTACTATTATATGAAGCTCTTGGAAAGTTTGAGTGTCACAATTGAGAGCACTTCAATTTTATTTATTTAGTAAACTAAACTTTAATGTTTCACCTGGTCCAGTCGTCTGGTTTCGTTTGTACAATTGCGAGGCAAGCGCTTGTAAACTGAACGAACATGAGCCGTGCAATAAAACAATATTCTACAATTTAGAACCCAAATGAGACAAATAAAAGTGTAGCTAAATTCCAAACTAAATTGGACGGTTTGGTGGAAGGGAATCTGGGAAAACTGTACGTCGTCTGCATGTACTTCCAGTTTCCTGAAATATATAATTAGGGGTTGAGTTCCATGTCTAAAGCGAATCCAGCACAACCCATGACAAAAAATTCTACTCCCTCGTCTCCGTGTGTGTGAGTTAGACTTAGACGTGAAGGCAAGCAAATGTTCGGAATATATATGTACCTAATGCTAAATGCACTTTGGGAAAACTGTGTCAAAGGCAATTTTTTACTTTTCCCCGAAAGAGTAAAATTTTAATGTGTGCGTGTGTGCATCCGTGTTTTGGAAACTTTTTGCACCACTTTCCTTCACTCTCACGTTCCCTACTAAAATTACAAAACTAACATCTAACATAAAGGGTTGCATTGCAAAATTCATGTCAGTGAAACATTTCCTCCCAAAGTACCACATTAGATAGTGATTTTGCTCATGTTTAATGAAAATGGGACGTGGAGAATTGCCATTAGATCCTACGACAACATTGTTGCCCGAATTTTGTTCAGGCGGAAATTTGAGCTACTTTTGACTTTCTGCATGCAATAATATGCAACACAATCCTGTCCGGTCTTTTCGCTCATGTTCCACCCCGGGAGCGTTGTATGGTGGGCAGACGGCAGACACATGTGAGAGAACATGGATTTGGATTTCAGAGTCCGGATTCATCAAAATAGATCGATATAAGGTCTACATTTTCCTTTTCCATTGCCAAAAGTGATTTTTTTTGCGCTCTTAGGAAATGTAGATTTCTGTTACGCAATATCTACACTCTGAATCTCAGATTTTGTTCTGCATGAATGTTCAAGTTAACATTCATGCACGGCAGAGTGGGAGAAAACTATGGAAGACTCATTACTAGCTTTACTTCCAGTGTTTTTAATGATCATATTTCTGCTCTTGTATTTCTGCAGATACGCAAATAGTGTAAGTTGCACTTTATTTCGTCTAATGGGCATAATATTGAACTCTAGCAGTTCTGAAATTAAATTTCCAATTGCTTCTTTGGTTTTGAAGTTGGAAAAATGCTTCAGCCTGAAATTCTTGAATTGTCTCCGGCAACGAAATGAAGTTAGAAGGACGACGGATTCTCATCGGCGAAGTCGAAATGTGAGAAGAGAATTAACAGTTTTTTCAAACCAACGCCAGGGGCGTTCTGGGGATCAAGATGAGGCTTTTATACTTTTGAAAGGGCAAATTACACGAATGGTGCTGGCTGAGAGTGAGGCAATGAGACTGGCAAAAACCTTGTTCGACGATAATGGTAAGACCTATGAAGTTTGAAATTCTATCTTGGCAGTCTTTTGCGCATATTTTACCCAAGAAGTGAAACCAATTTGTAATTCGACAGTTGGGGAATCGGGGCATCGTTAATTTTGATTGAGTGCATAATAGCACTATTCCCTTACGCCAAAGTCCAGTCTAATGATGCTTTTCCTTTTATACGCAGAATTTGCTGCGAGGGAATGTATTGCAAATCTTCGATCGAATCTCTTCCCAAATTTGAGTGTAAGTTATGGCTACGAAGATCATGAATATGAAATCAACCCACTACAACCCCAGCCAATACTTGTTCGAGAAGCTGTTATAGAACATATTCAGAAAACTGTCGAGTTGCCACCTGCCTACGAAGACTGCGTCTAAAAATTCAGATAGAAACGGCAAGTCTGAGGTCGAAACTGGAGATTATGTAGTTTATGATAACAATTTGTTCACAAATAAATAAATTAATTGGTTGGCGTCTTTTGTCGAGATCTCTGTCTTTAATTTAAAATGGACATTCATTTTCACTAAATATGATATCGCGGACTCTAATAAACTTACACCTGGAGAATCATTGCACTCGACCTCACTTCTATATGACGAGCTTAGCCAAACGACTTGACTTGTAAATGTAATGTGTAAGATCCATGCTTTCACTCTTCTACCATACGGTTTACAATTTTACCAACACAGAACAACGCATCGGTGTTGAAATAATTATTTGAAATATGACATTTCCAAATGTTGATACCTTTTACAAGCTTAAGCAATTAGTTTGACTCTAATCTTCCTAACCTTTATTGATAACCCAAATAAAGTTTTCACAATAACCAGCACTGCGAACGTAAGCGAAGCGCCGACATGACCAGCTGGCGATTCCGGTTTCGTAGAATTGTTTATTGTGTGGCTGTGCTGATCGCTGCTTCTTTTGCGCATTGCTTAACTTCACTCCACTAAATGAGAATTTTCGGGATCAACATAGTTTGTATACTTTGCATGTTTGTATTCAATTAAATGTGTACGGAATGGAACTGCAGGATGCAATTAAATTACGAGTAGAACTAGGAAAACAATGGATGACTCATTTAGCTCTAATTTCTCAAATTGGCGGATATAGAGCTCAGGCAATTAGCATCGGAAGTTGTTTCATGCAATGTTATAATATCAACAGTCACAACTTACAACAGAGTATTCGTGAAGCGATACGAACTGGTCGCGTTCATTTGGCAACAAATTGTCTTTTCCTTTCTTGACGAATTAAGGAATGAAAGACTTTCTTATAAAGTAGCCTCAACTCAGCATTCGCACAAAGATAATTACCGACTACTCTGTAATTATGCGGATTATGGCTTATGCAAAGTTGGCCTTGAATGGAACCGTCTACAACCTAACAAACGAAACAACCCGAATCCCAGCTTCCAGTCCAATTTTGGCATGGCATATTTCTGGAAACTGTGACCACAACAGCTGACAACTTCGGGAGTTTAAAATCGATGAAAATGATTGAATAACTACTATTGTCGTCATGTGAAGCAATTAAGGTCTCACTGCACGGCGATAACAATCAACCTGCTTTGAAGGTTGATTTTGAAAGAGATTTTGAATATTTTGAACTCTAGACTGACTGGCCCAAGAGGCCTTAACCGGTTCCTACTCTCAACAAACGTTTGGAGGAAGCAATTCATCACAAAACGACAAAATGTGTGACGAAGAGTCTTATCCGCGATTCCCCTGGCTTGACTTTCTTTCAGAAAGTTGGCTGAAAAATGATACACCTGTAGAAATTGCTCCTTCTCCGCCTATTCAACCAGAAACTCTAACAATTCCATTCACTTGGCCGAAATTTGCAATTTTTATAAGAGACGTACCAAATTTTGAAAGTGAGCCTCTGCTCCATGTTTTACTGGTAATTCGAAATGGCTACTAATTTCATTGAAAAGCTCTTGAAATGTTGCACATTTAAAATTACCATGATTAGGCTCAACTGCACCAGAGAAAGATTTATCCAAATTTCTGCTACTCGGTTGTTGAGTTACTGAAAAATAAAAGGAATATTTCCAAAATGAGAGAATATGGGGGGAAAAGGAAACCAAGTCACTTGGGAATTACTACTGGCTGCAATTTAATAATGAAAGACTTGGTTGACCATGCTTTGAAATCTGACCCTGAAATATTGATTGTTGACTATCTGAGTGAAAGTATCATTGACGTTCGTAGAATTGTTGAAAGTGTTTTGCAGAGAGAGTACAAGGTTTTCCATTCTTGCCAATTGTTAGAATTGGAATTCTATTTGTAATGGAAATTTAAGGTGAATTTGATGTTTGCTTGCTTCAGGTCTACTTCCTGAAGCGAAAGGCAGGAGTTCCTTCCGCCGAATCTGTTCTTGTAATTCTTGAAGCAATTTGCCCATTAATTCACTAGTAATTTATAAATGCAATTTTAACGTTTATTGTAGTCTGTCAAAGTTAAATTTAAAAAAATTGAATTCATGACTCTTTCAGTCAGAATTTGGCTAGCATACGCCGAGAACAAGAAATTGACAGTTGGTGGCAAGATTCATTTGGAATCACAATTAAACATCCAGCCCCTCCTCCAGCTACTCACTCGAGAAAACCTCCAAAGAAAAAACATTTTTTTGCAAAAACTTTGCTCGATTTAAGTGACTTGAGTGATGGTGGTGGAGAGCCAGGTGATATTTTATCATCCGAAGATCTTGACACAGCATTATGTTTCCCAAAGGAAACAGAAAGTTACTGCAGCAAAATGAACAATGCTTTGCTCTACTGTGGCTTTGCAAATGACTATAAAGTTTTCATGGGCCAAATACGCGAAGACGAGCACTTTAATCAAAAATGGGAAGGAATTCACACGCTCATAATTGTTCAGCTAAATTCCTCTGCCTTGAAGGAAATCACAATTCAAAAACGACTTTTCGATGCATTCGTCGTAAGTAAAGCTTTATGCAATTTGTTGCAAAACTTACATGTATGAGAAGTTAGTTTGAAATTTCAAAATCCATTGACTCGCAGGAAAAATTGAGAGAGACGACTATAACAAGTCATGTAATTCCAATTGGAGAAATGGTAATTAGTGCCAGATGCTCAACTATTGTCAGCGAATTCACGGACAAATTAGGATGGAGCATTTCGAAAACTTTTCAACGAATAGTTCGAGATGTTTTCTTCCAGCTTTATAATCAGGAGGATGTTGTGGTTCTCGACTGTGTTCATGAGGCACTGGTCGGAACCGAAAAATATATTAAGGATGCTTTGAAGAAAAAATGGAAGGTAACTGCTGTAACTTCCAAGAGTTGTCACAATTTTCGGAAGTTGGAAACATAACATTTTTGAAACAATTTTTTCCACAAACTCCAAAGAGAATCTGTAATGTGTAAAGAAATTGAATATTCAGGTTTACGTTCTGAAGAAAAATTCAAGCCATTCTGAAGAACAAACAATCGAGAGCATGATGAAGCTCCTTCGGAGACGGCATTTGAAACAGGGACTAGAACTACAATTTCCAAAGAAAACTTCAGAAACAAAACCAGTACGAAAAAGTCGGCACATGAGAACTATTGAATGAACTCAGCCTTCAAATCTCAACGGGAATTTCTAGCCACTTTCCCAATTAAAATACAACAAAAATAGACAAGTTTTGTGCTTTAGTAAAAAGTTTTTATCTCAAGCTTCTTTTGCGGTATCACTATAATAACATAATCCACTTATGCTACTGAAAATGCATGATGGACTAAATAAATAATATTTTACATTCTGGTTTATAATTACGTATAGTTTCAAATTATTTACAATTCTTTCGTATTACTTTTTCAAATACCTTCGTGAATCAGAAGTGCCGATTCATTTTATTCAGCGAAATATTAATTCTTGCCTTATAATCGGTCTGAATTCAGCAAAATTGTTTCATAGCAAAGGCTACGAAGGAACCAAACCATTATCATATTGTTTTGAAAATAAATATAGACGTTCTGCATTTCTAAATCGTTCTTCACTTCACTTCACACTGTACGTCTAACGTCTTATTCTGAAGTAGTAATTATAACAGTTGAATCCTCTTCGGTTGGACCAATTTGCTGTTTCAACATCATGTTTTCTGTTCGAAGTTCGTTGATTTCACGCCTCAATAAATCTAACTCTTCAGCTGTATTTTCATGTTCCTTGAGAGTTGAGGCCAGGCGGCAGTTCGTAGTTCGAAGCTCATTTATGTATTCACAAGCTTTCGCTAAAATCCCACCTTTGCTCTGAAATAGGCAAAAAAATATAAAGGATAACTTCAAGAATACAATTTACGCTCAACACTAAAATCTCTTAGTTTTCATTCTCAATGCGCGAAAATTAATCGGTAATTTAGAATTCGAACATGCTTAAGATTGATTCACAGGATTTGGGGTTTTGCTTGCTATTCTCAATTCTCACCAGCGAGAATATCCCGATGGGTGAAATGAGAGAAACCACGAAACGGAGAAAGGAAACACTTTTGGTCTAGCGATAATTACATGTTGCAAATCCGAATTCTCGAGATTTGCAACAATAAACGCATTGTTCGTGCAATTAAAATCTGACGAACGCCGAGAAACTGAATAGCATAATAATTATTATTGCTAGAACAAAACACGAATTCCTCAAATATTTGTACGTACCGAGTTTTGATGTATTTGCCCTTGTTTTGTGCTTTCCTCATTGCAAGTGGGCACAACAGTAGCCAATTTATTAATCCACCCATTGATCTTGTCACGCCGCCTTCGTTCTACTTCGTTGTGAGTAGCTCTTTTCTTTTCGTCACGAACCGCGGCTTTAGAACTGATCCCTGCCACACGTCCCAACGATCTTGCGTCAATGATTTGGGTTCTTTGTGACATTTGCCGACCTTGAATACAAAAATAAATAAAAAATTTGTACCCTCAAAACTCAAATTTTTAGCTTCAAACGATATGTTGGTATGTTTCTGCTCTACCAATCATGTCTTGAGGTGACCCGATCACGTAATATTGTCCATTTAGGGTGGGCTGCAAAACTTGCACACCAGCATTTTGCTGAGTGTACGAGGTCCCATCCTCAGTAATACCCACAACACGGTAGGTGAGGGCTCCTGGAAACAAGCAAAACATGTTTGTAAAAGTAAATGAATATGATGCAGTGTAGTGCGTCTAAAATTCTAGTATTAGACGCATTAGACCGGACAAGGATTGAATTTAAATTATGTCACATATAAAACCTAATAATTTGAAGGGTAGTTTAAGAATTTGTCATGTCTTTGAGCTTGTCAAGATTCCATTTTTCTAATGTAAATCCAATTACCTCCTTGGGCTTGGCCAAACTGAATGGAGGAATGTGGGCCAGCATCCGTTAGTATTGACGAGACTGACGCTTCGTCAACAATGGACGTAGTTCCATCCTCTTCAACAATCGTCACCGTCGTTGGAATATCCATGGAGTCATCCTCTTTAGACTCATCGTCGCTCTCAATTAGTTCTTTCGGTCTGGAACAAATGAACACAATCAAACAATTTAACCTCGTACCAAATGACGTTCGACCAAGGGAATTTCGTCAGTTACGGACTCTCCCCAGTTTACAATAATTACTATCACAAATCCTCACAATAGACAACCTTCAAATTTAGAAGAGAATTTTTTAGAACAGAACCGCTCTATAAATTGGTTGCGCTTGATGCTTTATAGCATTTGGCATTAAGATTGAAAGCAATTCTACCCCATCCATTCAAAGCAATTTGGAACTAGTTAAAGCCAAATCAGAAGAGTGTGTCAAAATGGCGCCAGAGTCGCGTTTGCTTACGTAATGTGGATATCCATGCGAGTGTCCAGTGATGAGATGACCTTTGCAAGCTTTTGCTAGCCCCCCTGGGGAAGTGGGTTCAACTCTGGGCCCAACTGTTGTCACTTTTCGAGAGTTGTTCAGTAGTGGAAAAGTTGTTGGTGGTCTTGTGTCCCGGGCTGGGTTGTCAGATGATTTTGGTAAGGTCACACGGTCACTTTGCTCACTATCATGTGGAAGGCCTTGTGATGGAGTGGAGAGTTGGAGCGAGGAGAATGAAGGCAGGGAAGGGAAAAGGACCCAGGTGACACAGAGCCAACAGTTCTGGTGGCGTCTCACATTCATAATCAACTCACTCACCAGCACCCACTCCACACCCAACCCACCAAAAACTCATGCACGCAAACCTCGGGCCAAACTCCAAGGTCTCTTCCCCCCGAAAAAATTCCACTATCGCTCAACTCAAGCCGGAATACTACGATTTTATTTTTTATAAAACCAGCCGTCCAAGCTACACCCAGTGAGCTCAAGGCAATACACAGCCTTCTCTGTGCTTTGCAAAGCGACGGCAGATGCTCCAAACGGAACTAAACCGAAATGAACGCAGAGCTTTGGACCTCTTACTTTGGAGTTAGAGTTTAGAGTCTAGTCTAGAGTTAATGATTAGTTCAATTATTTGTTTCCGGAGATTCCGACTTCCTCAGCCGAAAATACAAGATTGATGCATTAATTACAAATTATTATTTTGTTTATTGGTCAATTACAAATTGTATTCCAAAATCAAAACCGACCATGCAATATTTTAATTTTAGGCACATTTTGTTGAAATATGTATTCTGCAAAAAAAATGAAACCGGGTTTGTAATCATGTTTAATGCTTACTGAAATACAGGGTGGTTCAAAAGCATGGCACACACAGCTGCGACCTGTGCTGCGACCGGTAAAATCTTGAAACCGTGATTTTACCGGGATGAGTTTACCGATTTAATTTTGCGAAAACTCGTTGTTACGTAATGAACCACTTTACCCGATTTCCAAATTGCCCTGAACTAATAAAATTGGTTCAGCCGTTTCGGAGGAGAGAGGTTTTAGGCCGGAGAAGTATAAAAAATAGGAGAAAACGGGAGTGCTGCGATCTGAAATATTTCATGAAGGAAGTTATGCGAAAGCTTAAAAAAATTGACAATAAATTATTCGGGCACTAAAATCAACACATTGCTCAATGCTCAACTCAATGTAATCCAGGCGGGAAGTGAACATTTCGTCTTGTTTGCAGTTTTGTAAATCAAATACGAATACGAATTCACAAAACTTAACTCCAAGAAATCCACTTTACGATTAAATCTTTAGACTTTAGACCCACCACACCGACCGGCTGAGAGAGTTACTTTAGGTTATCGTCAAAGTCGCAGTTTTTCTGTCTGGTAAGAGTAAGCCCACATTTAAACGAATCTTAAACTGGAAACTATTTTTGGCAATAAATAAAAATTAATTCAATCAAAATATTTCGTCTTATTGTTGATATTGATCTTAGATTGAGAATTTGAGGATTTTACTCCAATTAGACGGACTCCCCACCTTACTCCGACTCACCACCTCGGCAGTAAAAAAATGACAATTTTTAGACTTCCAAGATGGCTTCGGAGATTGGTTCGAAGGAACATGAATCCAATGGGAGAAGAACAAGCCTGGAAAATGAAGGATAAGTTGTCCATTGCTTACATGCTATTGGCTTGGAATGCGTTTGGATTTGTGGCCTATCAATGTGCCAAAGGAAATAAAAATTGGCCGACAGCTTTCGGAGTTCGATCTCCTGAAGAAGACAAGATTCGACCAGGTTAGTTTTGGGTGTTTTTTTTATTTCAACTCAACTACATCAATCACTGCTCTATAAGACTATGTACACGTTACTGTACGAGAGTAAAATATATATTTGAAATCAGTTTTTTGTTTTTTTTTCTGTAGCTACAGCTTGGGCCCACACATTAGGAATTAAAAAAGCAGAAGTGATAAGGGTATCTACATTTGGTGGAACTATTTCCGAAAGAGATCAAATCGATACTGAGAATGATGTGAATTCAGTCCCTTCGGTTTCGAACATCAGAACAGACCACTCAGACCAGGCGACGGCAGAAGCGGAATTGGAACAATGAGTTACGATTAGAATGGACAATTGAATTTTGCCATTTGTTACTAGCTAGTCTATGTCGAAGTTTTGTTTTTATAAATAAACGATTTTTAGCCCGAAGGACTTGTCCGAAAGGGCTTATTAAATTCCCCTGTCCGTCCGGGTTGTACCTATCGCATCCAAGACATGTTCACATTGTTACAGTCACAATTCAGATTTCTAATCAAACATAAAGCAGCGGTTTTTCGCGACTTTATGTTGAACACCGCTGCTTATGCAACAGCATCAACTAAATGTCATCGAGCCGTCTGCCTAATTGTTTTTCTCTACCCATGCTTCGTATTAAGCAATGTGACAGAAACTATACTGTTTCGGTGCTTATGCCAACATATTGTGCACGCTCTTATGTGCAATACGATTGTGCCAGTGATGGTCGCATTACATTATAAAATGTAAATCAATTACAGATTACAATTCCAAAAATTTCAATGATTACATTGTTGATTACTTTAATTAATTAATTGAAAAATGTAATCACTACAGATTACTTAATCAAGTAATCAGATTACCGGATTACTTTTCAAAAGTAATTTTTTAATTATAAAGACTATTATTTTGGAAATAGACAGACGGGTAACAAACGTAGTTAATGCGTTGTTAATTTGCATACATTACATGTAAATTGTTTTTGGCAAAGTTTATGAAGAAATTTGAATGAAGGGTTTGGGAGTGCACTACTCCCAAAACCCTTCCCCGCCCCGAGTGGATAATTTGTTGTTTTACTGGAATAATTGTGTTGTGTTGATTGTCAGCAAAGGTCACCAAGGGCCAAGGTGCAGGTTTCAAGTTCTACTTCGAACCCAAACTTGGTTCAACCAAGTTCTGAAATTTCTTACTCGACCGATCCCCAAACTCGAACCTGTACTTTGAAGTTGGAACTTGCACACCAAGTTCCTTGGGGAACCCGGGCTCGTATGTGACCCCGAACCCAAAACTGGAGCTTGAAATTTGTGCGGAGCAGTACTGTAGGGCGATTCTATCGATTATAACGTGATAATTTATTTCACTGCTAAGAGTTTTTGAGAAAGAGTTGTGTTTTTCAATGAAAAGTAATCTGAGTAATTGGATTACTCCGATTACAATCCGAATTTGCAGTGATTACATGGTTGATTTCTTTAATAATTTCATCCAAAAATGTAATTGATTACCGATTACAGATTACTTGAAAATTGCCGTGATTACTAATCCGATTTCATGTAATCAGATTCAGAGTTGTGTAATCCCGGGATTACGGACTACGGATCATGTAATCAGATTACGGATTACAGTAATCTGTAATCCAGTAATCCATGTCATTTTTTTTGATGCATGTAATCCGTAACCCAAGAAAATGAAGCTGAAAAATGTAATCCGTAATCCATGGCAGAATGTAATCAGATTACGGATTACATTTTGGATTACTTTTCTTTTCGCTTGTTAACTTTCGCGCCCTTGGGC
>JAQGCM010000575.1:0-23474 GCA_034699705.1 Hymenaphorura dentifera | reverse complement strand
GTTTCACGCTGACCACTTTATACTTCAAATCACGCTTCACGTCGTCACGTTTGCATGAAACGTGACAAGTACGCGGGTGCTCTGCTTGAAATCGAAGTGAACGTGACGTGACCGTGAAAATTTCACGGCCGTGAAACTGGAAGTATAAATAAGCCGACTTGACGCGTGAATCCTGAGCATGAATGCGACGTGACGCATGACGTAAAACGTGAAACCAAAACGGGAAGTATAAACGTAGGGTTAGAAATGAAGGCAATTACGAGTCAGCCCAAGTCCACTTATGGGAGTTCGTCACACGTCCACGACTACGACCACCACGATGGACGTTCAAAAAAAACGAATTTGGCAGTCCTCGCAGCCTTACGTACGTTACTTTCGTATTTGAGCTGACTTTTTAAAACTTTTCTAGAAAATCTGTAATCACTTTTGGACGACTTTTGATTTTTCCCTGTTGAATTTTTTAGTATTTTAAAATGGCTCATGTGCTTATTTGAATTTTTTGTCAACAATCCGCTGGAACCGAATCATCTGTCATTCGTTGATTTCGTTTTTTATCAGACGCTATGAAGCTTGACACTCCGGCTGGTCTTGCCGTATTGACGAACGCTACGCACGCACCTGTTCTTAATGAGAAGTCCTTCACGGCCATCGCGTAAGTTTTATATTCATGCCAAAAAAAGTAATGCTGAACGCGGGTGTGAAAATTGCTAAAAATTTGCAAATCAAGATATGTCTGGAAGCATTCTGCGATTCCCGGGCCTGAAAGTGCTCGAAGGTATTGATCAAACCGGTCATCGCCTCTACTTTGCTGTTGTACTTCCCCAAAAATGTTTTGGCGAAGTTTTGATTTGTCCAAACTCATTTGCGGCGTACATTTTGGATTCTTTTGGAGATGAGATTTTAAGACTTGAAGCGGACCGTGGATTCTACGGTAGTAAGAGCGTAAGTAGAGCAAATGCAAATTTTAACTTTTCAAATGAATTTAAAATTTTAGCCCTTAGGACGAAATTCAAAGCAAATTATGCAATATATTTTCAAACCAGGTTGTGACTATAAAATGCTCAAATGAAGTGATTGGGAAAATTAAACAGGAAGGAGATTGTTGCACTCCGGACTACAATTTGACGGACGCCAACGAATGAGCCCGTCCTCAAAGTTCGACCACCCGCAATCAGTTAATTGTTTCAATTGTTGTGTCCCCGTGGACTATGTTGTCTACCATGGGCAATACGCAACAAAATTTAGGCCAGGTGAACACAACATGGTACAACAATACTCAAGGAGTTCTTGAGCACTTGTTCCATCACCCGGAAGTGAAAATGCATCGAGTCAGTTTTCCTGAGGATCTTCAAATTAGTCAAAAGATTTCAAAAGAAAACTTTCAACCCTCGTCATGGTAAAAGTTTTTCGGAACGAGAACTAGCGGAACAGCACTTTAATTCATTAATTTTAAATACAAATTCAACTTCAGACTTTTGCTGAAAAAAAAATGTTATATTTAGCCTTTACGAAGTAGAATTGCCTTGATTGGGCTGGTCGAGCCAAGGAAATGCCATCTCCCTAGCACTTTCACTCATCAAATTTCTAATTAATTAATTACTGTCTTCCGTCTGTCTTCAAAAACAACAACAAAAAAACAACAACATCCGGGTGCACAAAAAGACACCACACGTAAAATGGAGTCAAAGTAGGGGGGGGGTGAAAGTAGTGCGACGGCGACATTTTCCTCACTTCCGGCATTTTTCGATTTGCATTTCGGTAATCGGACGGACGGCCAGCAGTGCGGTCGGACTTTGACTCATTTCATTTTGATAATTCATGCCTCATTGGATTCCTCAATCGCGGAAGCGAAGTTTTCATTTCACTCAAACAATGCGAATCCAATGCAAATGCAATGGGCTGGGACTGGGAACATGCAAAAAAGACTAAACCCGGGTTTTTCCCACCCAAAGAGTAGCTAAAAGCATAACTATGTATGTACTTATGGATTGGCAAAATACCCGGTTCGGCCTTTCGGCCTTGCCTGCCCGGCTCTTCAAATAAAACGTTTGAGCACCGTACATGCATGCATGCATGCAAGGAGCGACTCTTTTGCTTTGAAGAAGGTGCAAGCGGGGAAGCGGGTAGTTTGACAAAAAAATTGCCGGGTAGCGTGTGTGTAGGGTGTACGGACGGGAGAGAAGAGCCGACTTAAGTACGTACTCAAGACAAGTGGACAGACGACGACTACTTGTGTACTATGTAGAGTAGAATGGAATGCCCGGTTCGGTGGTTTCAGAGTTGACTTTGAGAAACGAACCAAATCAATATTTTAACCTGTTCGGTGTTTGGTTTTTTTCTCTCTCTCTCTTGGCTTGGCTTGGCTTAGCTATTAGCATTACCTACCTCCTGCCTTGCGTGCGTGCAGCTAAAACCAGCTAAAAACGACTTTCATTTATACTTCACTTCACTTTCAAGGCAATTTTTTCCCAGCATGGTTTTGTCAATTTTTATTCACTCATGACTAGCATCTTTTTGCTGTAATTTTCATGTTGGGACCATTTGCTGGCTTTATTTTGCTTTTTTTCCTACTTTCTCCATAGGAGTGCATGGAGAAAGCATGCAAGCAGGTGAAAGTTGGCGAAAGCACCCTGTAGGACAATTTCCACTTGGGACTGGGAATTGTTGGCTTTGTTTTAATTTTGTCCTGCTTTCTCCCCACCCCAGCCCGAAAATATTGATCTGAAATTTGAAAATTTTTGCTTTTTTTCAATTTTTTGATCGAAACTTTTGATTTTTTGGTCGAAATTTTTTGATTTTTTGGTCGAAATTTAGGAGTGCATGGAGAAAGCAGGTGAAAGCACCCCGTAGGACAGCATGTCTGGCCGTACTGTTGTACAAACTTTTTTTGACTAAATTTTTTTTTTTTTACTTTGCTCACTGCAGACTGCAGTGAGCTGAGTGAATGAAATATTTTAATATTTTGGAGTCGAAAATGCCGCATTTTACATAATAAAAGGGTGAAAGTGAAGTATAAATGAATTGCGTTTGGGAGAGTAGTTAGTTAGTTTGTTTTAGTTGTGGCTTACCGTCGTAATAATGATGAGAGTGAGTATGAAAAGTATGAGTTGCGAGTAGAGAGAGAGAGAGAGAGAGAGAGAGGTTCGTGTGTTGGACAAATAGTGCAGAGCAGAGGACTCTGAGGACTCTGAGGAGGGATCGCGGATCGGATCGATGACACATGAATGACAATGACATGACATGACGTGACGTGACGGGAATCGGGTTCGGGAGCCGGCAGGCAACCGGGAGCTCAAAAGCTACCCGAACCACCACAAACCACTTCCACTTCATAGCGTAAGCGTTGCGTTGTTTTTTTTTAGCACCACTTTGTGCGACCGACCGATGCGAGGCGAGGAGGTAAAACAAACAAAGTGATTCCACTCTGCATACATTTTCTCAGAAGCAAAAAAAATCGCCTTTGCAAAATCGCCACTTATTTTGCAAAAAAAAGTAGAGAAAGTGGTGGGATTCACACCTATTCATTATTTCAGCTGGCAACCAACCGAGCTGAACCAACCCCCACTGCACTGCACTGCACCGCACCGCCCTATCATTAAGCAAAGCAAAGCGACAATTTTGACAAGTCGAAAACCTAGGATTTCTAGAATTCTACGGTTCTAGAATTTGCAGAATTTCTAAAATTCTGGGATTCCAATAGAGTAATGGAGTGAGTGAGGAGGAGTCGATGAGTGCTGGGACAACAATGAGGAACAATGGCAACAATGGCATTCATGCTTGATGATGCACTTCAGAGGTGACACTTGACGCGCTACGCCGTCACGGTCCCGGTCCCAGTCCCCGTTCAAATAAATGAATCGCGAATCCGACTCCACCACCTCCCATTGTTCAGTTTCTAGAGTCAGTCAGCCACACGACGCGACGCCGCACCTTTCGCCTTTGTTCCAACTCTGACGACGACTCTATTTGCGATTTGCGAATTGTGATCCAAGGAACGACTCGACGACGCGAACGATTCTATGTACAATTTGTGATTTGCGATTTGAAAATTCCAAGGACGACGACTTTGAAACTTGGGGAAAATTTGCGAACAACTTGTTTTGTGTGGAAGGGGAAGGGTTGAGTAAATGTATGTACGTATGCATGGGAATTATGCCATTGAATTAAAATATTTATCAACGATTTCCGAACTCAGATTGCGTGTGTTTGCGTGAAACGTTTTGTTTCCCAAAAGCTAAAAGCAAAAAGTTAGTTTAGCAGCGAGCGAGTTTTACTTTGCTTTCTCGATTGACTCGTATCTTTTGCAAGCAGCGCAAAATTTATTTGAACCGTTTTACAACTATTTTGGCAAAAATTTGAACAGCTTTCTTTGACTACTAAGGAAGGATCATTGGATTGCATTGCATTGGGCGGAATTAAATATTTTTGGCCCGTGTATCTAATTTTGTGCAAAAAACAACGGAACAACGCATCGGTACCATCATCGGTATTGGCAGCAAGTAGGAGTCTCAAAAGTTGAGTTGAGTTCGAGAAATGTACAACCAAATTGTTTGATCGTTATGCAATGCAATGCAGTCATCAAACTGGTCAAAATCCCGGCCACGGCTACTGAGCTACTCCGAATATTAATCGAATCGATCCGAATTTTAACACGATGAGCTGCCAACTGCCCACTGTCCAGACTTTCCAGTGCTTCCAGACAGACTCCAGAGTGTGAAGAGTTGGGGTAGAATTTATGCTCAATTGAATGGAAATTGTGTCGGGTATTTGGTGAGTTTTCGGGTTTTGCTCCATGCAATAAATGAAGTCACAGTCACACGTGCTGCATTCGAGTCGAGAGTTTGAGACTTTTAATTGCTCGTCGTGCTCGCTTAATTGCCTTCAGTCAAAGTCTGACTCATGTCTGAACAGGAATACAAATTATGTAACTAGGCTGCTAGAGTAATCATTATTTGCTTGGCCTATTTAAAGAATTTACGATTGCGCAATCAAACCCGTCCCTCCCCCTAGTTTGAACTCACAAATTATTTGACTGTCCCTCAAAAGTGAAATATTTCACCTACTCCAATATTCTTTTGTGAACAACTGCAAAAACGGAAGGTAAAAAGTCCAACAAATTGAAGCAGCCGCAGCCCCTGCACCTATGCATGATTTCGGTTTTTTCGGTTTCGAAATCGAGCCAGCGAGCAGGGCAACAATGACAAATGTCAAGCTGCTGCTGCTGTGGTGCGCTGCAATGCAACTTGGGTCTAAAAATAAAACCTAATTTGACGTCAAGTGTGTGGCGCCAAGGGAAGTGGTTGGATGTGCCCTTGGGCGGCCGGCCCTTGCGTCACGTCGCGTCGTTGCCCTCCTTGAAGGTGAGGCAGGCATGGGGCTGGCATTCGCAAAATGCAATTCGCAATTCGCAATTTCGGTGTGCTATTAGCTCTCATGAATGACTAATGAGTGAGTGAGTGAAGGAATCAATGAATGAATGAATGAGGGAAAAGCACTCAATCATCTCATTTTCAATTGAATACCAAATATTAGCAGCAAATCAATAGCAGCGTCAGCGCCAGAGCTCCGACTCATTAGAAATGTCCAGCTGGTCGAGTTTTCGTTTTCGCCATTTCTGCACAGGATACGATACCCGGGTATTCTGCTGTAAATTTGACACAGAGCTGAGCTAGACCCTAGTTAGAAATGTCCAGCTCAAGAAGGTCTCCTCTGAAGGTCAAGTTGATTGGTCCGGCAGTCAGTGAGTCAGTCGTCCGTTCTGAGTCTATTTACGCATTCATTTGATTGACAACTCAAATTTTGGGCACTGGTTCCTGCCAATAAACTTTTCTACTACACGTGGCGTCCGTAAAAATCCGATTTTGGTGGGTCGGGTCGAGGAACAATTTCGAACGACGATTCGAAATTCGAAACAAAAACGGGGGGCTACTCTGAACTTGACCCAACCCGCGAGACCAGATCCATTTGGGCTCGGCGGCTCATTTTGCATATTGTATTGTTGCCCTCCCCCCCCCCCTTCCCGGGGGCTTGACAAGTCCAACCCGCCAGGTCCGTCAAATACGGGGTAGTGCGAGTACACGACGCGAGAGACTCAATTTTGGACTAAAATTAATGGAATTCTGTCATTGATTCTCTCGGGAAAATATGTATGACGGGTGGACATGACGCAAAATTGTTTGGTTTGAATGTCGGCCAACATCCAGTCCATCCATCATCAAAATTTTGCAAACTTTTGCTTGCAAGCAATGCAAACTTTTGTTGCAAGAAACCCGTACACGTCCGTCCGTCCGTCGTCGACAATGTGGACAATTTCGACAATCGACGACGACGCGACGAAAGCGAAAAAAAGATTTGACAATGCTGCCTTGCTATGCTGCTCTGCTCCGATTGCGACTTGTTCAAACATTAATGAGGGAACTTGATGAAGGGAATTGCTAACTGCGAACTGCAACCTGCGATGAGAACCGAACACGTGGAGCAGAAAAATTGCGCAAAAAAAAATTGGCTGGCTTGCCAAATTAAATTATTAATTAAATTTTAGTTGAGATGAGAACTGACCAGGTGTGGCGGTCCGGTCAAGGTGTGTGTTTTCCCAGACCCAGTTTGTCCGTAGCAAAAGATGGTGCATGAAAAGCCGTCGATGGCCATGTCAATCAACCGCTTGACTCCAGAGTGGTGCAGAACGTCTTCTTGGGCTGCCTCAGGCTCAAACACAACGTTGTAAGTGAAAGATTTGCCCTTTTCTTTGGGGTTCAGGGCTTCCAGCCAAATTTGACCTCGGCCAGGAAAATGCACTACACTCTCGTCCCCAGATTTTAATTCTTTTTCATTGAGCGGACGAACTCTGTGAGAAAAAGAAAAATATACAATTAATTTCTGCAACACCCTGTCTTACTTACTGGTTTACTTTTGGACCACCCTGCTACTTTACTTTTGGACCACCCTGTCTGTCTGCCGGCACTACTTGAATGGAATTTCGTACTAGAATGACGTCATTTGAAATTGGTGAATTTGCTGTTTTATCTGATCCTTAAACAAATTTAAATATTAAAGACAAGACTCGACTTGTTTGAGCCTGCAAGGAATTGGAAGGAAGGAAGGCAGAAGCAGAAACGTTACAAAACAAAATAACGACAGAAATAGGATAATCGGTTTGTTTCGGATAAATGCTGGTGGTGCTGGTGCTGCTAGTTGGCTGGCTGGCCTGATTTTCGGACAATCGGTTTGATCGGATTACGGACGACACGAGAACGTCGTCATTAAAATCGCCCGACGACCACGACGACGACAATAACAACACAATAACGACAGTCAATTTGTTAAGTTCACGGTCACGGCCCAGTCAGTTTCGATAATTGCTTTGCGTTGCCCTACTTTACTGTCGCGTCGGGCTTACGGTAAGCGATATTGGGAGACTAGCGGGGCGGGTAACTTGGAACTCGGAAAATCGGGAGTATCCGATTTTTCGGGGAAAAAAACTGGTTGGATTTTAATTACCTGACGACGACGTTGATTGAATTTTTGTCTCCGCCCGCCTCCATGGTCTCATAGTCTGACTCTAGCGTTTGGAGTGAACTTGCACTCCCAAGACTTCCCATCATTCTGAAAAAACCGAATCAAGAAAAAACCGAATTAGGTGGTGCTGCCAAAATTCCAAATCATTTACTGTCAATGTCACTCTGAGTCGGGCTCAACTTTTCTAGGTTCCTGAGCTGAGCTCGGGGCCACTCAGATGGTTTGGAGTGAGTGAGTCGGACATCCGGTCCGGATCCGGGACAATTCATCCGGGCTCTGCTCTTCCAAGGTACTTCCAGCTGCCTGCCGGAAGTAGTTTGCTTTTGCAGCATTTGCCATTTGAAGTGGTAGCGGAAATCTGGACGTGTAGAATTTTGCAAATTGTTGCGTGTTTCTGTCCATTCCTTTCTTTATTTGAGGAGGACGTACGTACAAAAAAAGCAAACAAACGCACTCCGGGTAGCCTGCCAGCCGAGTCGCCAGGCTATCGAATCGGATCGGATCGAATTGAATCGAATTCGCGGCTGCTTGAATCGCACCACAAGCACGAACGCGTGCTTGTGGTGTCGGTGCCGCCGGACACCGGACAATAGAAAAAATGTCTGAATGATTCATGGATCCAATTAGGAAATCGACTACTACTGCTCGTTTTTTCTATTGGCTTTTTTCTCTTTTGCTTCACTTGCTTTCTTGCTGACTCTCTTTGTGTGCTGACTGCTGTTCCAGAATTCCATTCCCGAATCCGAATTCTGACCATTAGAGATGCATAGAAAAAAAACCGACGGTCGGTGTGTCTGTCGGTCGGTCCATTTCGACTATCGAAATAGTTGCACAATTTAGGTTTTACCTACCTCGTCTTCCACTTCCAAGTGGTGGAGGACTGGACATGCGAATGCCAATTAGTTGGCCAAAGTTTCGAAATTGGAATGCGAAATTGTGCAGGGCAGGGTTTCGACTTTTTTTTGACTAAACCTGGAGCGTTAAGTGTCAAATATTTCACTGGAACAGCAGGACTCGCATTCGCACTACAGCAAATGTCAGCTGCTGCCTTTGTACGTAAGATTTGGCTTGCTTTTCGCATGAATGATGCATTTCGTAGTTTCAGCGATTTCGAGTATGCATTTTTAGACAAAAGGTGAAATATTTCACTCTGACTTGGCGGGACTGGCGGCATTTCTGTATTGCAAAAAAGTTTTTGACTTGGTTACTAAATGTTGGAGATACCCTGATGGCCCATGCATGGTGGAACAGAGTCAACAGAGAGTCTTTCGAGTTGATTGAATCTGGGTCGTTTGCTTTGCGGTTTTGTGCGATTTTGCAAAGTTTGCAGTTTGCAGAGTTTTTTTTCAGGTTATGCAATTTTGAGGTCATGTGTCGATGTGCCAATGTGGAGTGCAGTGGAGGTGAGGAGATTGGTAAATGCAAATGAATAAATAAAATGAAAAAGTAAAGTGAAGTAGGACCCACTTATGCTAATAGCACAGCCAAACTCCGATTTCAATCCGATTCCGAATTCGGACGACGACGACTCCAACAAACAAACGTTACCTGCCTGGTTTAACATGCAGGAGTTGGTGCCGCCCTAATTATATTCTATTTGCCGGGTCGGTCCGAGTCCGAGTCTCCTTGGAAATTGGCAGCGTCAGAATTCAGAATTAAAAACATTCCCTCCCCAAGCTCTCAACCAGCAGTCACAAGTTGTACAAAATTATTTGGTATTAAAACATTTAAATGTTGGCTATTTTTTTTTTTTTTGCAAATAAAGAACAACCCAATTTGACGTCATGGATTGGAATTAGATATCCATCCGCTGTAGTTCTCGACTCCGAAAAGTCCGAATTGCGCATTGCATTGTTTAGTGTGGAACTTGTTTATGATTTATAATTCAAATGACGTGACGTCAAGGGTAAAGCGGGTACAGGACGAGTACAATACAATCCCCGAATTACCCGAATTTTGGCTTGCAAAGCGACCATGCAAGTGAAACCAGGGATTTGCGATTTGCGACTTTGAGCCATGCATGCATGCATGCACTGCACGCTGCTGCACGAATGAATTTCTAGTCGAAAATTTCATGTTTTTTTTTTCGTTTTTGCAGCTTTTCGATTCCAAGTTTTGCAAAATTCTTCATTAAAAATTGGAAGAGTTTGTGTGTTTTGGATAAGCTGCTGCTTGTATGTAAGGTACGCTTTGTAGTAATTTTTGCTAATTTTTGCAAATACAAACGCATTCAAAATGGCAAAATTATGGGATGGAATATTCCGGAGCAAGAGTGTGTTCAACTTTTGCAATTGCAGTGGATCAAAAATTGTCAAAAATTGAACGATGTTGGCGTTACCTTTGACTCGAGTTGAATTGAATTTGCAAACTTTTGGAGTTTGAGAAAATTTTTGCGAATTACATACCCATTGTTAGAAAATGTGCTCTGGCCCGTGAACGTTTCTTTGCGAACGTGTGGGATTCTTGGAGAAGTGATGAGGATGTTGTCCCCGCGAAGGTAGCCCGACTGTGACATTGACATGACTAAAGGTCTCGTCGTCGTCGTCGGTGACTGTTCCCGAGAACTGACCATTCTACGACGCCCACAACAATCACCATCAACCACCACCCACGACTGCACCACCGATCGCACCGACTGTCCATTAAATTAACAAACTAAAATTTTTGATTTTTGATTCAAAACAAATTCAAAGTCCTGCAAAGTTTGATTATCAAAACGCTGAAATTTAGCGAAAACCAGCGAAATGTTGCGCGTTGCAATTAGATTTGCAAATTTAGTCAAGTTCTGGAGAAGCGACCAAGTTTCGACACAACTTGTTCGACGAGTGAGCGGAGTGAGACTAGAGCGACTGGCGGGTCGGTTGGCTGGCTGGAGAAGTCGTGGAAAACTTTTCGGTTCCGTGGGGTCGTCCAAACTCCCGAATTTTGAGTATTTGTTGTGTTGGTCACTCGTCGTATCATGGTGATGGCAAACAATCAATACTTTGCTTAGCCTACGAACGATACGAAACGAAACGATACCAGATGCGATGCATGCATGCATAACTCCGCTCAATTTCAGCCTTTTGCTGACGATCCATGCAAATGCGAGTTTTGTTTTGTGCGTCAGACAGCTGACTACGAACTCAACTCAAAAACACACAAAACATGCATTGCAATTTGCAATTTGCAACACTACTGTCGGGGTGCTGGATCCGGGTGCTGCTGTCGTGTTGGAGAAAAGTAAAGTGCTAAATGTGGATTTTGCAAAGGTAGACGACTAATTAAGCTTATGACTTTTCTTTGGAAATGCTCTAGGGAGGAATCCAAGGTGCGACGAACGGATTCAGTCATGGAATGGAATCCGTGAGTGACGCCCACTACGGAGATCATGTCCACCGTCAGAATTCTTAGAATATTCCCTCTGCAAATCTGCAATGCAATGCTCGCATCTTTTTCCACGCTCAAAAATTTCTTGTTCCCTCTTTACAGTATATGGGAAACTTTGGACGTAGTATTTTGATTGATCAATTTGTAAAAATCTGAGACGTTTTGCTGTTTGCAAGAGTGAAATGTCCCTAGTGACTTGTGAGCTCGAAATGTCGAGAGTATTTTTTGTGGGTAAATATGTAAAGCTAGTTTCAATTTTGACAAGAATGAAAGTAGTGCGAAATTTTGTGACCGCAGAAAAGTAGACAAGCTAAGCTAGCTTAGTCTCAAAAACTAGATATTTTGTTGAAGTAGGGGCCATGAGCAAACAGTGCCAATTTGCTCAGTTTGATGACCTGATAAAATGGTTTACTTTTTAAATCATATGTAGAATCATTTGAACTCCTTTATATTCAAAGAGATGCAAATTCCACTTTCAAAATTTAGCTAACTACTCAAATCTCAAATATTGAATTAACCCGATTGACCAGATTGTAGCTAAAAAAAACAGATTTGATCAAATTCAAAGCATTATAAAAGGACTCTGCATTTCTGACTTTAACCAGCCAAAGAGTAAATGCAAAAGAGCAGTTCAAAGTGCAACTCAATTTTCGCTTTAAATTTGGCTGGACGAATTCCGCAGTATTTTGTCTAAGAATTTCTTAATCAAAACTAATCATCCCGATCCCACTAACTCATCAACATGGAAATAATTGCTCTTACATTTCTCACACTAATTTCTGTGCTCGCGACCACCTGTTCAGCCCAAGAGGCAATGCAAGTGGCGGACTACGAGTACGAAATCGAGGACTTTGGCCTTGAAAAAGAAAATAGGACGGAAGAGGTTAGCAAAATTTAGTTGAGTTAAGTATTCTGGTTTTATGCATGCAAATGGTGTGACTGACGCTTGCATATCCTTTGACTAGGAAATTGATCTGGACGAGTTGGACAGATTCTTTTTCCGTAAGAAATTAATTCCCAATGAAAACTCAGATTTAGTTTTGACTAGACATTTTGAGCAATACGTGTGAATAAATATTTTGCCATATAGCCAAGCCGTGGAGACCACTTCCAAATTTACCAACGCGACCAAGTCCAACGACGCCGGTCGATGTCGTGCGACCGTGTAATTCGACCCTTTTTGGACCTTGTATTTGTATGGGGACCACGACGACTGGGACGACGTGCACTGCTACAGAAGTTTGTGCCATGAGGGCCTCGACTTCACCTTTCTGCTATACTCCCTGCGGCGCGGATCCCTTCCCGATGGACGATGGAATTTGTTTGTGTGAATTAGCAAGGTGTGGGGTGTGTGGTACTGGCACCACACAGTGCGATTTTGGATTCCGTTGTTCTGTAGGCATGCCAGGTGGCTCAAGCACGTGTAGGATGCCAGTTTAAAACATTTTTAGACAAAATCATGTACTAGTGAGTAATTCATGTAATGTGGATGCAAAATCTTGTCGACCGCTAAAGTTTAAAAATATTTAAATATTTTTAAACTTTAGCGGTCGACAAGACTTTGCATCCACATTACATGAATTACTCACTACTCGGAAGATAAAAAATAATTGGCGCTTCGCTTAGCCAGCATGCCATATTACCACTATTAGGCCCTTCAATTTTTTTTTGGTTTTGCAACAAATGAGAAAGCAGCCAATTCCTTCTTGTGAATGAATGATAGGAAGTTCGCTAATTTTAGGTTCAATTATCCATCGAAATTTGCTTTGCTCAGTCTGCAGACCAAAATTCCATCATTACTTTTCATGCATTGACTCAGTGTTGACGATTACACACTATACTCCCACCAAAATAAACCCAGGTGGTCAACAAAAGCTTGGGAAAGTCTGCACTCATTATTTCTTGGAGCCCACCACCGGCCCCGTTGCGCTGTATTTTGCACATTTGTTTGGATTTGCTTGAAATATTTCATCAACTATTCAAAAGCACAATAGTTGATGAAATATTTCAAGCAAAGCTAAACACCTGAACAAAATTTAGCGCAACACGCCCAATGGGCCCCAAGCATTGGTGAGTTTAGACTTTGCTTGCTTTGGTTAACTACCTGGTTTTATTTTGGCGGAGGAACAAATGACTAAAGTTCAATCGCCAACACTGACAGAAACGCATGAAGAGTAACGCTGAAATTTTGAGTGCAATCAATTGTACAGAGTAATCAAATGAAAGAATGCTTCGGATTTCACCAGCCTAAAATTGATCACTCAATTTTACTGTTGAGTCGTCACAGCTTAAATGCTTTGACATTGTCTGTCTACCAACGCAAAACTCTATCAGCTGTTTTTCGATCGGAACAGTTTAAATACACAGCTAATTAATGCTAACGCACGCCAGACACCCAAAATTAAGAGCGCTCAATAGTCTTAAAAAGTACAGGGAATGGTGTCTTATTCAAAGTTGCCAAAGTATTTCATAGGTGTGAATAATTTCGAGAACTCTGACTAGGACACCATTCAGTTTAGTCAACAATTTATTTTTGCACAAATTGGCGAGTTGAGTGATTATCTATGAGTTAGGATTTATAATGATTGAACTGCTGAGTAGATTTGAGTGAAAGTTTTAATATGTTTCGGGATTATAGCAATGGAATGGAAATAAGCAGTTAATTGACGTACCTAGTTGTAGAAGAGCTGAAATCATGCTTAAATTAGCCTGGCGAAATCCGAAGCATTCTTTCATTTGATTACTCTGTACAATTGATTGCACTCAAATCAAACTTGCATAAATTTGACTACTTTTTAATGACAATTAAGTTGATCGGCTCTTAAAGATTTTGGTAGTCAGAAGTTGACCAACCTGTACATTTAATTATTACCTATATAAAGCTTAGTATAAAGTTACAATCAATTCTCAAATTAATTGTTTACTTTTATCAGAAATTCTATAAAAACGATTGAACAATAAATTACATGATTTGAAATTCCGCATGCCTTTATTCAGTTTTTGTAAGCAACAACGCTTGCAAAAATTCACATTTTGGTGGGAACCAAATATGCTCTTCATAATAGCATAAACGATCAACAAATCAACTCGCTCATTGCTCTCGCACTTCAAAGACTTCAAACCTGAGGACAGTTCCGTATGCGTTGTCTGCAAAAAATTTGCAAAGGACTGGCTGAGTTAAAAAGAAATTTGCACAAAATTCTCCACCAAAAAGTGTTGTGGTTCTAATTTTTCCTATTTTAATTAATCTGCTGCTAATTCATCGTTGGCATATTACTAAATTATCTCTGAATCAATATTTTTATTATTGTGAAGTGCAATTTCGCAATTCCCCAATTGACGTAGTTTGCATGTATTTTGAGTTATTTTGCAAATAAATTCATAAATTAGCCCTATTCTGCAACAAAGAGTTCGGTTGATTGAGCCTTCCAAACAAGTTATGTTTTCGCACGTTTTACTCTACTACATAGACAGACAGCATTTCTCAATTTTGCACTCGCGGTCGCGGCTTGCTTGTGCTTGCCGTAAATCAAAAAATTCTGACAAAATTTTAACTTTGGCAAGCCAGGCATCCGCATAGCAAGTGACAGGTGAAGTCACACAATAGCGCATCATGACAAAACAGTTGTCGACTATCGCATTAAAAATACCACAAATAATGCTGCTAGGCTGTCAAATCATCCCATGTCGATTTGCAAGAACAATTCAGGAATTTGAATACTGCGATTATTCAAATTCATTCGCAAACTTTCTCAACTCCAGTGCTCACTAGCTGACTTAAATTTGCGAATTCGGGATTGAGGTAGCTCTTTATTTTCTGGAATTATTTGCTCATCTTCAGCAGAACTCTTCAGAATCTTAGGCCAAAATTCTTGCCTGCTAAAATCCACGAAAATGAAACTTTTAATTTTTCTTTTTGTTTGCGGAGGATTCCTTGCGAGTTTCTCTGTTGTCAATTCTCAGCAAACCATGTATATGAACAACCCTTGCTATCGAAAAGCTCAGTAAGTTCAGTTCATTGTTGTTGTTGATTTAGCTTAATTGTTGTTGGCAATTTTGAAAATGGCACGGTTTTTTTTATAGACAGGTGGGAGGAAAGGTGACGGTGAATCAAGTGACGATCACGGTGGGTGAAACGGAAGGGAATTTCAAGTACACTGCGAACGGGATAACCTATGAGAACCAAGTGATCCGAGTGTCCGGGAAATACTACAACAATGACCTTCAACCAAGGTCTGGCTACGCATGGCTGTACTTGACTGTCCCCTCTGGAATTAATTATTGGGACACTGGCTCAACTCAAGACCGTCTCCTCGTCTACGCCGAAAACCGTTTCACAAACTCGTTCTGCTTCGAAGTCATTCCTCCCTACCCCGTTCACCCGCTCGACTTGACCTGGGAACGTTTCAATGCGACAACTATTTTGGTCCAAGGCCCACCCAAAGCTTTGGTTTATGGCTAGAAAAATTTGCAAGAGAAGATTTTTTTGATTTCTGACTATTTTGAGGGTCCTAGTCGGATTTGTCGATTGTATACACACTTACATGCAAGTAATTAACAGAACACAGAACAACTTTAATTGGAATAAATATTAGTTTAATGCAAGCAAAATTAGAACTGTTTTCTCATCTGGCTTAATTCTACCTGAGTCATGCGTCTGACAAGGAACGCCATAATTAAGTAAATAATTAATTGCGACTCGTAATTTACGAGTGCGCGTGGCAACAAGTGAGTCTGAGCAATTAGGATTTGAGGGAGGTTTAACAGGTTTCGAATGACTTTGGTTCTCCAGATTTAGATTTCCATACAATTTGACACCTGATTTTAAATCTATCCAACCAACAATTGCTGCCTGTCACTGTCAAGATGCCGACAATAGCCTGGTGAAGTTTTATAATTCAAACATGGACGGAAATACTTTTTGCTATTCACTGCTTGGACCCACTTCAAGACTTTCTCTTCTATTTCGTGAAATCTGGAAACTGGACTTGAATTTTAATTTTACGACGTGAACACGGCATTTGGACAAGCAAAGGAAAGCAAAGAAATGCAAATTTGCAAAACCTAAGATTAGAGTCATACTTTCCAAAAAACTGGACTTGAATTTTAATTTTACGACGTGAACACGGCATTTGGACAAGCAAAGGAAAGCAAAGAAATGCAAATTTGCAAAACCTAAGATTAGATTCATACTTTCCAAACCTCTTCGTTGTTCCGTTCCTCCGTTGAGCTGAGCGTACATACTTTTCAAAAGTTCTCTCTTTTTCCAAATCGCGGGCAAAAAATGGGTTTTTTTTATCGGAAATCTATGCAAATAATTAGTACTAGAAAACCATCATACTCAACCGCATCGCTCTAACCGAACTTTTTAAATACTATTCTTATGGGACGACGGTTAGGACTTTCAAAAACCAATCGTACAAGAAAATTATCGCAGGTATTTATGATTTATTCAGGAATAGACACAAGCAAATGCAACAAACAACACGAAACCCATTGCATTGTTGCAATTTGCAAAAAAGAAGTCAAACAAATTCACGAACTGCACCTGAGTTGAATTGGATTCTACGTCGTTTCGTCGGAGGGTGTCGCTTGCGTGTTGCTTTGAATTCTTGGAATACCAATTTTTGAAACGTTTGAAGGGCATAGTCGTCACTGTGCAGTGCAGTGAAAAGTGCAGAATAGAACCAAACTTGGTTCTTGCTTTTTTTGTTCGACGACAAAGCAGCTTTGTTGAGCAGACCTGTTGAGCTTTGTCAAAAGAGTCAAAGCTCAACACCAGCATTGCAAAAAAAATTTATCAATGGTTTTCTCAACTTGTTGTTTTTCCACTACTCGAGATTCGTAAATTCCTCAAAAGCATGTACCACCAGCTCATTTCTTAATCGCTTGTTCACGTTTCCCTATCAAAATCACAAATTAGCTTATGATTATACCTTCTCATTTCCAAATTTTGCTCTCATTTTGGGTCAGGCTAAACCTTGTCAATTAAAGACAAGTTGGCAGGCCTGGCCTTTCTGCATTTTTTTTTAGAAAAAAGCTGAGAAGCATTGTGAAAATGAGATCAGTTTTCCAGCAAATTCAATCGCAACTGTTGTATACACAAAACAACTCCAAGTTCCAAGGCGGAACTTGAGGCTTATTGGGCCAATTGGGCCTTCAATTCTCAAGGACTTGAGGAAATAAGAAGCTAAAAGGAAATCTATGAAGACAATCGCGAGTCGCAGTCGCCGCAGCCTATCGCAGTGGATTTTGGGCTCTTGACTTTGGCCAACAAGACTAACAACGACGTTTCGATTTCATCTGACTCAATCTCAAGATCACACCTGCGCTGCGCTTGACTGATGAGAAACTCGTTTTCACACCAAACTCACTGCCCTGCCGACTACTATGCCAAATGATTTATGAGCACGTGCTTATTTTAAGGGTTAAAATAGAAGGTAGGGCTGGCAAAAGTGGGGAAAAGGGTTGGAAGTCAAAATAGAAATTGCAGGGGGTGGAGATGGAATGGAATGCAGGGGATTGGAGAAGATCATGAAGATGAAGACGAGCATCTCTCATTCTCACACGACACTCATAACATGTGGTTGTTATTGAACAATAAACATGAATAACATGAATAAAAATAAAAGTGAAAGAGTTAAAAGTGCCAGCCTTGAGTTGCATGGTGGTGGTGTGGTGACGAATGACGAAGCGATGGACGCTTTAAATTGTAGTTATGGAGTTGGGGTTGGGGCCAGTCCGGCAGCCGCAGCATGCATGGAGTGAGTCAAGAAATCTTAACCAAACAAGTCACGATCAGCGCAGCGACGACAACAAGTTTGAGGAATTGGAATTAGTAGTGTGGGCATGCATGCCCAGGCCCAGGCCAGGTGGATAGAAAGTGTTACATCATAAGATTCAATAATTGCGTCTTGATTAAAATTAAAATTGAACTAACTACCTACCTTGTCCAACTTGGAATCCTTTTCATAATTCACTTGTGCATCTTCTACTCTCCAGCCCAGTAGTGTAGTGCTTGTACACACCGAGTTCCACAATTTAGAAACAATTTTTCTCAAAGTTTGACTAAACAGAAGTCGTCAACAACAATGCTGAAATTGGTAATTGGGATTAAAGGATTTCTTAGAAACTTAAATAAAGGCCGGATATTTGTGCAAAAATTATAAGTAGAAGCCGGGCTGGGTTAAATTCCTCTGGAAATATATGGAGACCCCGGCCTGCATTCTAATTAGTGCAGTATTTTACGGTTGGCAAGAAAGCGTGACTCAAACACAAAGAAAAAGTGTACGATTTTTTGAAATTTTGTGTAATTTCTCCTTGTCATTTGCGCAGACGCTCCTCGCGGTTTTGGGGGCTATGCTAGTAGCGACCTCACACGGACAACGCCGCCAAGTGAGACCTCAGCCCGCACTCAAGTCCTCAGAGCCCTTGCCCGAGGAACAACTGAGACCAAAAGTGTACGAGATTCGTAGCGACGTTTCTCCTAACATTGGGGACGGAAACTTCAAATACTACGTGGAGACCTCTGACGGGCTTCATGCAGAGCAAGAAGGGTACATCAACAAACCAGGCCCATCTCAGTCCCAAGTCCACCAAGGCTCCTACACAACTTTTGATGAGGAGGGGAAAATTGTGACCATCAACTACGTGGCGGACAAACACGGGTTTCAACCTGCGCCCGAAAGCCTTCCGACCTCACCTCCGCTGCCAGAGGAGCACGTGAGAGCACGTGAGGAGATTCTGAGGGCCCAGAAGCAAATTCGGGAGAATCATCTCAACTACTTTCGAAGTGCGCACACGGCTGCGCTCGGACAGCCAGTCGGACACGCGCAGTAGGCTGGGATGGGCTGCTGGGAGCGAGAAGATTCCAAATTTAATTTTGTTAACTCTTGTTTGGATTTCTCATTGGAAATTAATTACCTTCTTTCTTTCTTACTATGTTTAATAAAATGATTAAAAATTGGAATTTGGAAAGATCCAGTGAGAGGGATTAGTCCCGACTCGACTAAAAAATCCACAGTTTTGCCTCATAATTTTGCATGCCTGGTCGAGTTTTGACCAGACACATTTTTTTCATCAAAATTATGCAAGAATATGGCCAAACCCAAAATATTACAGAGTTTGCAACTAGTTTGGTTCGCAACTTTATTTTTTTGAAATTCTTAGAAATCGCAAAACGGCCAAATTCCCATGCATGCTCTTTCGAACACAACTATAGGAAAAATCGAGTTTCCCGTTACGATTTTGCAAAAATCTCAAAGTGCATTTGCTTTGATGGTGTGGCGTGGCTTTATTGCGTACTGGTCTGGATTGAATGCATGAAAATTATACACATCAAAAATCTTGAAAAGATTGAGCAAATTCTAAAAATATATTTTTTGATTTTTGAAATTTTTTGAAAATCGCAAGGAAAACCTCAGGAAATTTAATTTTTTTTATGTAGTGAAGAGTACTAGAAATCCGCCATTTTGGGATTTCTGAACACAATGCAAAAATGAACAATTGCGAAATTAATTCGTAAACCCTACTGCTGCTGCTGCCGCAAAAAAGTACATCAAGAATTCGTCACGAAAATTGCAAAAGTGAAGAGCACCGAGTTTCTAAGATGAGAATTTGACAGACTTTTCAAAATTACAATTCAATCCAGCTTTGATTTGAAGTTTGAAATGACTCATTTTGAATTTAAAGCCATTTGAATGCCATGACTTCCATTATTTCAGCCAGCATCGTCGAATTTGAAGAAGAAAAGGAAGACTAACTACGAAATATGCAATGCAATAAATTGCAAGTTATTTTGAAGCAAAATTGCAAAAAGCACTGCATTTTAACGAGGCTCATTTTGTACAATATGTTTGGTTATTAGTAATTTTTTTTTAAATTCGCTTGTTCATTTCCAATAATTTACTACTAACTTGCACTATGTAAAACTTTGTAAGTAAAAGTCACTAATTTGACCCATAAAACGGTTCATCCAAGGAAAAATGAAAATGTCAAACATTATTGGTTAGATTTGCATTCGTAATTAATGTTCAGTTTTATGATTTTGGATTCAGTCAGTCAGTCGATTAAAAAACTTAGGTAAGAGGCCAATCTACTAGTCCAGTTATGCTGATTGAGTTCAAAGTGAAGAGATCGTTGTCATTCTGATGTCAAACGACTTTGCTCGAATTTCCTGCATTGTATTAATCGACAACTAGCCGATGTAGCCATCGAGAGATGAATATGAACATCACACTGGACCGAAAACCGAATAGAATAATAAAGGAAGGAGTCGACGGCAGGGCTGGTGAACGACAATATCCCAATTTCCCAATTACATAACTTAACAATTTCCTTCAAAGAAAGTGAAGTGAAATGAAGAAACCACGAATCCAGTTCCATTTCTTCCGAAGCGACGGTCAGTCAGTGACTGAAATTAGGTAGTTGGTACTTGGTAGTGTAGTGTGTGGAAATGGTTAGCTTCTTAAAACAAAAGCTGCTCATGACTAAATTGAAATGTTTGCATTCGTACATCCTGCATATATTCTACATTTGCCATGTTTGTCAAATTGGACACTTTGTTCTTGCGCAATCCTGTAGCCGCAGCCTGGGCTCAAGAACAAGAAAGTGTTGACAAATTCTCAAGGATTTCTAAGGCAGGCCGAACCCTTATTGTTGTTTGCCAAAACAATTGCAATATTTGCAGAGCATCGCAATTTTTCTAGTTTTTGTAGTCCGAATTGCATGTTGAATGAGACTAGGAAGAGCTAGTTGGATTTCAATGAAAAAAATTTGAGGTTATCGGAATAATTATACGGATAATAGGGATTATTTGGAAGAGAAGTGGATTCTTTCCTGAAGAAAGCAGGCGTTTCTAAGGGCTCAACTCATCGTATTTTTGGAGACGGTCGATTCAGACTCCGAATTTCGGAGTTCGAAATCCGAATCCAGCCAGATTCAGGGAAAGATGTGGTCGTAGATGAGGAAGGGTTTGTAGAGCAACATTCCGTGATTCAAAAATTTGAAGCCTTCTTAGATGATGTGACCGTCCTAATGTTCTTAATTTCGATGGATGACTAATTCACGACAATTAAATCTGAGACTTGTGACCGAAACTCTAGACTAATTAGATAATTATTGGAAATTCTTAACGTTAATTAATTACGTAGTGACAGATTTGATCAGTTTTTTAAGAGATTCGATCATACGGTCGCAACAAGAAATTTTAGCACAAAAACAGTTAATTAGTGCATAGCAATCAAATTATTTTTTGCTATTTTGATTTATTCCATCATTAGATTCCCTAATTTTACAAACTAAAAGGCATTTTTGACCAAAGTTATTTTTCAATTCACGTGAATTAGAGCGATGGTGAAGTGAAAAGCCTAGTCTCCAAATATTTAAAATAAGTTTGAGTTGTCTCAAAATTCTTAAATTCTTAAAAAGAATTTGTTTGGAGTGAGACTAGTAGAAATTATCTAAGTCAAATTTTAAAACTAAAAACTAAAGAGTTCGACACAAGTAGAACTGCTAAAATTACTAATTAAAATTCAGAGCTGCAGTCCTTCTAACACTTCGAATTGCCAAAATTTTTCACTGCACTGCAAATGGTCCTATCCGAGGTTCGCGTTCCTGCCAAAATTCGCATTCACATGGGCACAAAGCTCTGCCATAAATCTGAAGACTCTTGGGCTCGAATAAGGACACATGGCTGGAAGGATAAAACAGCAGATTAAAATGTCAAGAAACGAGGTCAAAAAAGTTTCACCAACATAAAAAAAAATCCCCAAAAAATGCAAAACTTACGTGTAATAAGATAAGAGTTTTTCAACTGCTCCTTTGTATGTAGTTTATTGCCGAGTGAGATGATCAGTCCGATCATTTCAGCCACGTTTTTGACCTTATCCAAATATCCCGGCTCAGCTAGGTGGTAAATGTACTGAAAATTCAATCAAAGAAGAAGAATTACAACAATGTAAATAATTAGCTGTGCAACAATGCAAACTTTTAATAAAAACTATGCAGTAATCTCACCTGTATCATTCCAAAAATGTCTGCTCTAGTAAGGGCTGTAAACTTTTTCTGCCTCAGACCGTCCCAATACCCGTGCGCATTTAAAAAATTCTTCACTCGCTGTTTCGGTGATCTCCTTTGATCATTATTCTTTTCTACCCCTCAAGTATGAGCAGGATAATTTTTGCCACGATATTTATGCATTTTGCTACACCAAATAGAGACCAGAATATATCCGTCCACCATAACAGAGCATTTTAACAACCCCAAGCCAGACCGGATAATTTCCGGCGGCGATAACTATTCTTTTACACCTCTCAAGAATTAGCAGGATAATTATTGCCCTCATTTTTATACATTAATAAACCGACGGATTATTTCCGGCTTAAATGTTCGTATTTCCAACCATTCGAACCGGAGTAAATCCGGCCGTATCAAATTCATAGTTAGAGCTTAGCCAGGGAAGCAAATTAGAATGCACGATTTCATGGGCAAAAGCAAAAATAGTTAATGCCTATTCAAAGATTTTATTCTATATTGATTCGTATTGTTGTGGTTTCAAAATCAAACATTCTCTGTATTTTCTGTATTTCTTAGGCTTCAACGCATCCGCCAATGGAGGAATGGGAAGATGGAAGATTGGAAGCAATTGGCTCGACTCAGCGATACTATTTTCAGTTTCCTATCTCCTTTCTTAACTTTTGTCTTTGTTTTGAGCGTGTTGGACATCGGAATAGTGTGGTTTTGAGAGGGTATAAAAGTCTCCCCCCCGGACTTTCAACTCTTTTTGCCAGGGGAGTTGAAGGAAAGGGTTCCAAGGTTTGGGGAGAAGCCGACAAGACATTTAGAGCTTGTAGGTTCCCGATTTAGAGGCAACAGCCTACTGAATCACACATTTCTGATGTCCTCATGATTGGTCCTTTAGACACCAGGGCAATTGCGCCTTAACCTACCGAATCCTAGAATTTAAGCCTCGGGTTATTTCCACAGTCCCTTACTAATTAACCTTTTCTAAATATTTGGGATGACAATTGACCCTGCAGTTGTTAAGTCGATTTGTCGATTGTGACCACTTCAACGTGACCAATTGACAATCGACTAGAATTGTGCGTGGATGATTGTCATCAAAATTATTTAAGCTGTTTACGATTGACCCCCAAATTGGTAGTCGCAGGTGTAAACCCAGCTAAATATGTGCAAAATAGTCGTCTCATCCAGGGAAAACGGGCTGCCTGATATCTTTAATCTGACGTTCAATATCTCCAATGTAACCGTACTTCCAGAGCCAGCTAAGTCTATATTTTTTTTATAGATCATCTTTGAAATCTGTCAATGCGTCGCCACTAAATGCTTGGTAAAGGGGTTACAGTGGTGACTTTTTTAAGTCGAAAGGAATCTTTGATTGCCGCTGGAACCCTGGAGCCGTCTTCTCAGAAAACTAAAAAACATATCTCAAACCGCACATGAACAAGAGCAATTTGTGCCCGGCTTCCCACTATTGAACAGCGTAGAAGCAGACATCTCTACAAACAGCGACCTAATGGGCACGGCCCAGGCGATATTCCAGGAACAGATGGAAAAAAATTCAAATTCGT